>CAUYQU010058217.1:0-38150 GCA_963574635.1 Cheracebus regulus
CAAGTTGAGATGTGGATGGGGACACAGCCAAACCATATCAGCATTGGAAGAAAGAAGAAGGAAAGGAAAGAAAGAAAGAAAGAAAGAAAGAAAGAAAGAAAGAAAGAAAGAAAGAAAGAAAGAAAGAAAGAAAGAGAAAGATTGATTTTGTATTCAGAAAGAAAGAAAGAGAGAGAAAGGAAGAAAGAAAGAAAAAGATTGATTTTGTACTCTGAAACTTTACTGAAGTCCTTTATCATTCCTAGAAACCTATGGGTAGAATCTTTAAAGTGTTCTAGGTATAGAATCACAACATCAGTGAAGAGAAATGGTTTGGAGCAAGGGGGAGAGCCTTGGGGGATGGGCACTTACCGTCACACTTTGCTGCAGTTGTTCCATGCACAAAACGTTCTTGGCTCTATGCAGCCTTGAGTTATGCTTCTGCATACTCTGCAGGCAGTTCCCCCCACCAATTCAATTGACTACGGGGATTTGTGGAATCTCTTGTAGTGATGATCTCAGAGGTCCACTATGGGAGTGTGTTGTCCTGCAGCTCCTTCCCTCACCCCTTCCTAAGAACCTTTTCAGGGATGGGAGCTGGTCCTGGTGCTCAGCAACTCCGTGCGGGGTTCCCAGCTTCCTCTCTCTTCCATCTCAGTGTTTCTGTTGCACGTCTGTCAATCTTCAGTGTTTTAAGATCTATTAAACGTGTACTGCTTTACTCAATATTTTGGTTTCTTTCAGTGGGAGAGGTGCTTCCCCGCTGTGTCTAATTGGCCATCTTTTCTCATCATACCACTCCTATTTCATTCCAGTATCAGATCAGTCACATCTGAGCACATTAGATTTTTTAAAAAATACGTTCTATTGCTTTCCATATGCTTGTTCATTCTGTTTCTATTGCTTAAAGTGCCTCCTACAAATCTCCTGTTGGCAGAAACCTAATGTCCTTCACTGACCACCGAGAGGCAGAAAAATGGAGTGATTAATGCATAGTTTTGGAGTCAGATGGTCTTGGTTCAAATCATGCCATTTATTAGTTGTGATGGTAAGCAAGTTTCTTTACCTTTCTGTGGTTAAATTTCCTTATTTGAAATATACATATAATAAAAAGTAACCCTATGAAGTAGGTATTACTATGTTAGGGTTAAATGCTTTGATGTTTACAAAGTATTTAAGAATGTTACTCAATGTCTTATAAATGAATATTATTTGCATATTTGTAAAATAAATCATACTGAATTCCTAATTGCCCCGAAGAATACAGTATACTGACTTCCTAATTGCTTTGAGGAATATACATGATATGCCAGCCACTGGAATCCATGGAGTAAGCATGACAGAGTAGACTTTGAGGGAGAAGTGTTTTTTCATGTCTTGAGAAGCTGGACTGAACTAGCCTCCTAGACTCCTGGAGCAGCTTGAATGGGGTAACTTACCACTCTGCCTAATTTCAGAAATGCCTCAGAGGGACATTGTTTTAAAAAGTCTAGAAAAATTTCACATGAAAATTCGTCAAGTTCTAAAAGTCACCTCAAAATGAATTGTGAACAAAATAGAAACAGCATGAGGAAGTTTGATTTTCAGTTATGTAGAAGTTTGAAATAAAAGAAAACAACTTTTGATGTTACTTTTGAGTTTACCAGTGTTTGACTCTGAGTTATATTATTTTCTTCTACATCCAACCAGCTAGGATGATTGGTCTTCTTGGTCCTCGGAACTCAGAGGACTTAAAATGAAACTAGAAAAGTATCTTGGCGTCTTCTCACACTTCTACTCTGCCTATCAGTGCCCCGCAGAAATACTTCTACTCTATAGTCGTCCAGTCCATTGAGCCCTCCATATCCTCACCAACTGAAGAATGACAAGTTTCATAAATTTGGAAAGCAGAGTTTTATTTCTTATAAAGGGTTGCAGCCTGCAAGGGGGCCATTTTTGTTGCCTGGGAAGAATACCTTCTGGGTAGAGGCCAGAAACAAGCACTTGAGGAGGCTCAGAAGAATAACACAGACATATGCTGAATGAATGACTATATATACATATTCAATGAGCTATAGAAGGAGTTATGAATGTCATAAATATTTATAAAAAGAGAAACATGCATATGCACCATTGAGCCTGATGCCTCTTCATGGGCTCAAGGGTGGAGTTTTTGGCTGTCTGCAAAAGGTGAAAGACAAGACATGAAGATATTTAATGTTCATCCTCTGTAGACTATCCAGAACCACTCCATAGTTGCTGGTCTCTCATTAAGAAGGAATGCTGGTCAGTTGTGTTGAAACTGCAAAAAGGAGGAGCAGCATTTGAAATCCGAAGCAGTTTAAATCAGTTGGTTGAAATCAGTGATGGAGTCTTTTGAAAGGAATGATGAATGATTTCTGTTTAGCCCTTAGGAAAGAAAGCCTAATGGTGGTTAGCAAAGAACCGGTTATAATGACATATAAAGATGGCATGCCCAACTTCCTATGCCATCATGGCTGGGAACTCAGCTTCCAGGGTTTCTCTGGGGTCCCTTTGGCCAAGAAGAGGCCTGTTGAGGGTAATTAGAATTTTACTTTTATTTGTCAACACCCACCTCCTGTCCTCATCATTTTTTAAACTTAGATTCAGGATTCATTAGTAACACCTTTATAACCACCCTTTTCTCTCCCTTGATTTCAGTAGCTAGATCTACGCTGTCTCTGGTGTAGCTGAAGTTTGCAGAATAAAATATTACAACTGCACAGAACAAAATAAAATTATGATCACTGATATTAAATCAACACTCAGTACTTCCTGACAATGCTAGTGGATTTCTGGCAAGGTCCCTCTCTTATAGGGAATATGACTGTGTGTAGGGTTTGAGAAGTGGATTTTATAGGATTTATAAAAATGATCATAAATAATGAAAAACATGTATTTACATAAATGCATGTTCCCTGTTTATTGACTTAGTGGAAGCCAATTTTTATCCTTAGACAAGTGTGTTATAGCAGAAAAAATCACATAGTTATGAACTAAATGACATGAATTTGAGCCCTGGATCCACTTCTTCTAGACTCGTAAGTCACATAATCACTTGAACCTCAGAAGCTTCTTCCCACCTAACTTACTTACTTCAAATGACTCCAACAGCATATGAAATGTTTTGAAAGCACTCTGTCCTTACTACAGAACGAGGTATAGAAGGGAATTCAGGTATGTCTGTCTTCATGTGCAGTAGCAATTCTCTACATCTTCAACTATGAGCTATAAACAGCAGCAACTCTAATTTAAAAGCTGTTTAAAAATATCTCTCTTCACAAATCTTTCATTTAAGTGTTTCCCAAAAGCTCAGTGCATTCCATAAAATTATTCTTAAATCCTAGTTATGCTTTACTGAAATAGTGCCAAGGGAAAATTTATTTTTTTCTTTAAATGTAATTGTATTAGATTTGGACTTGAGATACATTGTTTTCTAAGATTTTTTTTAGGTTCCTGAAATTTCATTATGGTATTTATGTTGTTGTCCCATTTCAGCACAAATGGTGTAAAACCAACAGGGTGCACTGCAATTCAATTCTGCAGCTGACCAATTGGAGTTAGCACAGATCCCAGAAATTAAAAGACATGCTCCCTAAGAAGACTGCCCTTACTTGATATACTACAGCCACACTTTAGGGTTATCAGGAGATACTCATATTTCTTATGACTGACTGGCTATAAATTCAGAGATTTCCATGACTCCTTCAGGTTTGATGACTTGCTAAAAGGACACAGAAATCAGGAAAGCACTATATCTATAATTACAGTTGTATTACAAAGGACATAAATTAGGAGAGCCAGCCAAACGAAGAATACATACAGTGCAACCTGGAAAGAAACACAAGGCTTCCATGAACTCATCTTATGGAATCAGAGCATATCCCCCTCCTGCCACATCAGTGTATTCACCAACCAGGAAGATGACCAATATTTGATCTCCAGAGCCTTTACTGCAATTTCATTAGGTAGGTATCATTGGTTAAATCATCGGGCACCTGACTGAATTCAGTTTCCAGGCTTTCTCTCTTCCCCTGAGGTTGGAACTTGGGCTGATACCATGTGACTCAAAGCTCCAGTCCCTTTATCACATGGTTGGTTTTTCGAGAGTGGCTTATGCCCATCCCAAATCATTTGGCTAACATAAGCTAATAATAATGACCATCAGGGGTCATCTTATCAACATAAATTATCAAAGCCTGCTGTGAATAACAAAGAAATACTATCATTTGGAAAATCCCAATAATTTATTGTTTCTTTCCTAGGAACCAGAGGCAAAGGCCAGTTGAATTCTTTGTAATTTAACAGCTATGTTTCTTTTTATTACTGATAGATTTGCCCATAAACAGATGGAATTTATTGGTCTATGAATGTGACATAGACAGCATATAATGTTCACTACTACACTGTTGGCTGGCAGTTCATATAAATCAAAGTAGCTTGGTCTGCAGTTCCATATCTCATCATTTCTGTCACCTCTCTATGCAGTTATTTAAATTTAAAACCTCACGTTTTATTCTTTCATTTTAAAATAATGAAAATAAAATATCTACCTCCTTTTTAATTATTTGGTACCCATCCTGGCCTTTGCTAGTTTCTAGACTCTGTCAAGGGCCCCCTCTCCTCCAAAAAGTAAAGAAAAATATCTCCATCTATGTTGAGGTTTTGGGGGAATGAGAAATAAGTATTAGGATCCAGTATGTACTGAGTGGCCATCCACAAGTGCCTCTGGTGAGGGAAAGGTAAAGGGAAGCTTTCATTGATAACATGAGAAAGGTTCACCTAAGTTACTTATAAACAGTTTATTGGTTCTAGAGACTCAAAGACAGAGTTATTGTCAGTTCATTGGTGGAGATGCCATTACTGGGCAAATATTCTTTCCAGAACATCTTATCCGAATTGCTACAGTCCTAAAGAAAATATCATAACAAGTCTTGTCATAGGAATATATGAATACGTGGAAAACAAGAGCCATGTGAAGGATGTGAAAGGATTTATTGTGGGGTTTTTAGAAAGTCCTTGGACACAATTCTTAGTTAAAGATGTTTGTATGAGTCTATCAGTCCTATCTTGGCCTTCTCAGTCCTATCTTCTCTGGATCTAGCAAAAGTGATTTTATCTTGATATCTGAAAATTTCACAGATCAATGTCACAGACTTTGTCTTGTTTATTTTTATATCCTTTCTGTTGCACATGGGAGATCACAAACATGTGTTTAAGGGATTTTCATGGAATCCTAACCCAAGGATATGACCATTATGTTGTCTTAATTATTTCAGCTACCTTCATTTGGTTCAAAGCGTTGGGAAGATTTGGGAATCAAGGGAAAGTTTATTAGCATTCTTTCTCAAATGGAAGAAAAGAAAAACTCAGCTCAAACATGTTTAGTCAAAATAAGGCATGTAATTTCTCTTGCAGTTCATAGTTCTGCCTTCGGTTGTAGTTATCTTGTTAATGAAAACAATTAAGCCATTTAAAATATTTTAAAGAGCTTTATTCTGTACCAGTATGAGTGACCATGGCTCAGGAACACAGTCTCAATAGGTCCTGAGAAAGTGCAGCCAAGGCATTTGGGTTGTAGTTTGGTTTTATACATTTTAGGGAGTCAGAAATTGCATTTAATATCTCAAGTCAATACTTGGAAGTTGTACATTGGTTTGGCCTGAAAAGTTGGGACATCTCAAAGCAGGGATTTGTAAGTCATAAGGTGTTTTAAGGATTGCTAGGTTGGCAGTTGGTTAAAAGAGTAAAGCTTTGTCTAAAGACTTGAAGTCAGTAAAAAGGAATGCTTTATTAAGGAAAGGGGGTCTGTCATCTGTCTTATGATGCTATACCAGACTCACGTTGGAATGTAAGCCACATTACACCAGGTGTATAATTTTAAAATACTGTTCAATGAGATTTTATGGTTTGTAGGGCATGACTGAACCCCTGCCTTTCACGGCCTTAGGCTTTGTTTATAATATGTTATCTTATTGATACAAAGAATGTTTTGTCAGTCACATGACCTCTATTTTTAACTTAATGTTTATCAGTTGTGCTTATCAGTTGTGCTTAAACTCCAAAAAGGAGGGTGTGTAACAAGGCATGTCTGATAAGCCTTCTCATCATGGCCAAGAACTCAGTTTTTAAGCTTTATCTAGAGTCCCCTTGGCCAAGACTCGGTCCATTCAGTCACTTGAGGAGCTCAGAATTATATTTTTTAGTTTACAGGTTTTATTGTAGGACTAACAGGTCCGTATTGCCACTGTGCAGTTACAGACCAATACATCAAGATAGTAAAGTTTGTAGCAGTGAAAGAGTTTAACGATCAAAGAGAGGCCTAGTAAGGAGACAAGAAGAGACCCCTACATCTGTCACCTTGAAGACTTCTGGGCTGGGTTTATAACGGGATTGTGGAGGGTTGGGGACTGAAAAATTGGGGTCATTAATTTGCTAAGGTAAGGGGAATGAAATCATCAGGTTGTCAAAACTACATTTCTTTTGGTGTGTTAGCTCCTGATGGGATCTTTTAGATCAGCTGGAATTATTGACATCCTTCGGCCCAGCTGGCATCAGTAGATTCATTAGGATGCAGGACCTGAATGAATATCTCTAATGGAAAATGTAACATTTTGCAATGCTTAAGTTGTCGTCTATAGAACAGTTAAGGAGAACTGTAATTTTGTGACAAAGTTTATGTGATTCTAGGGTGGGGGTGGAGTAGACAACAAACAATTATTAGGAAGTGGCTCAGAGATCAAGTTTACCTAATGATTAATGCTGAGTTTGGTGCAATCTTGGTTTATTTTTGTTTCTTCACCTCCCTTTTTCCCTGATTAATTTTTATAATGTTTATAGGATTGGTTTCGGATTCAGGGCTTAAATGTCACAAGACGTAAGTCACCTTCTCCTAGGGTGTCTCTTTCTCCAGACTTCATTGATGGCTTCTAACAGTTTCAAGCTTTTTCCTAGTTGTACTAAGATGGCTGCAGAAAGACCTCAAATTTTTGTATTACCAATCCAGGAAAAGGTTAAAAGGGCTTTTATGTTCTAGGAACTCAAAAAAAAAAACCATGCGTACACTGGCTCAGATTGGGTTGTCTGCCTGTCCCTGAACTAACTACTTTTTCCAGGGAAGAATGGGATATATTATTAGCTTAAACCCATCAGATGCTATTGTTAGAGCAGCACCTTGAGTTAGCCTTACCCAAACCAAATTCAGTAAAAATGCTGAAGTGTGAAGTCCTCATGAGGAACAGTACAATTGTCCGAAGACGTGGGGAATGATAAATGCTGTTAAGAGAATTTACAAATTTCCATTTCAGCCCCTGTCTTGCACATGCCACTCTCTCCCTTTTATCAGGAAGACTAACACTTCCCAGTATCCATCGTTCCTTCCTTCCTTCCCTTCTTTCCTTTCCTTTCCTTCCTTCCTTTCCATTTTCTTTCCTTCACTCTTTCCATCTTAATTCTTTCATTCTGTCTCTCCCCTGAATTACCAACCAACTTTACTTCATTTCTTCCCACTTCTCTCACTCTTATTCCCTCTCTCCCTGTAGTTGGATCTACTTAATTGCATTTATAAAATTTTGTCTGAGTGTAAAATTAATTAACCAAAAGATATTTATTGAGCATAGAGTTGATCCTTCTTACGCTGGAGTGGTTTATTCAGAGATGAACTACCTTCCAGAAGAATTTTTTTTAATTAAATATATTCTTATTGCAAGGATCACAGAAGAAACTGACAGAAAAACTTTCATCGTGGTTCCATTTTTTAAAATTGAAATGTCAATATGCAGGAAGGAGAGTATTCTTGACCTTGAATGTTCCATTCTCACAGCACAGCTTGCTACATCATCCCCAAGATAAATCATTCTGTCTTTAACAGCCTGAAACTAGGTTTCACAATTCTCATTTGGCTTATGATGTTTACAAAAGCATTTGATTTTAATATGCGGTTGTTTTGTCAGTACAAACACTTTCTGACCTATATCCTTTCTTCTGTATAGCTTCCTCAGCTGGGGAGGAAATGCTACCATGGCAGCATGTCAGCTGCTGCCACCTCTTCACAGCTTCAATCATCTATTAAAAAGCAATTAAAGTGTTCAAACCAACTTTTAGTAAAGTTTAGTGGCAGTACAAGTGACTTCGGCATCTTGTAACCTCAAAAAATTATTTGTAGAAGTTCTTGAGTTTTTTTTAATTATACTGCATAATCACATGGAAAATTAGCTACATTTTAAATTTTACAAAAACTCTATCGCTTGTTGATGAGCAACTTTTGCAAGGAACAAAACCCTCTCTGAAACAATTTAATGAATCTTGTGCAAATAAAGCGACATTTGATTTGCCACTCAAAGCTGACTTATTTTATTTTTATTTTTGAAAAGCACTAGTTTATCTTTTGACATTATACTTTCATCAGTAACCTTAGGAATTTCTTTCTTGATTTTTTTTTTCACTAAGAAATGCAATTTTAAAAGTTTGCATGAGTTAAAGCATACTCAGATATATGTTTAGATATGGTCGGGTTGCTTGCTCATAAGCTAAATGACTCATCTCACATAACACAACATATATTGATATCTATCCTCCTTGTTTTTAGTTTTTTATTATTAGTAATTTTTAAAATATTACATTATTGTCTCTTGCTGCCTTCTGGAACAATTCTTCAATCTGACCTTCCAACTCACCACTGCCTTCTTAATTTGCTTCTATACTATTATTTTTCCCATTAACTGTGTTTCTTATTTTGGATATTAGCTCTGTTCTTTCCTCTGACCACATTTACTTGGGACAATCAGTGTCTTCCCTTAAACTTTAAAAGTTGGCAGCAATAGACTAGAACATAGCTTTCCAAGGTACCAAATTAGGAAAGACAGTAGATTTCACAGTTATAAACTCCAAACTTGTAATAAACAACAGTTGTTTCTTGTATTCTATCCTGAAGATCATCCACATTAATTACATTAACTCATTAGAGCAGACACAGGCTAAAACCCAGTTTTGGGTCCTTTCTCACATCTGTTACAAGACAGGTTAACTGATGTCCCATAGAATAACATGACTTTAGAAACAAAAATAGCCAGAAACTAGAGAACTACAACTACTATAGGGCAAAAAGAAAAGAAAAATTGAGCAGCATATACCATCTGAGGAAGCATTATTATAGCACACAAATCAAGACGTTATTTATTTATTTATTTTACTGTAAAGGTTTTGGCCACAATAAAGAATTTAAAATAAGCCTGATAAATATACTTAAGGAGACAAAAAATACACGATCAATTTAAAACCAGAAAAAAATGTTCCCCCAAAATTCCAAGTGAAAATATACAAAGTATGAAAAATAAGTGTTTGGGAAGAACAGTCAACGGAAGAAAAATTAGCATACATACTGACGGAGAATAAACTAGCAAATCAAAAAGAATGAAAAACTTTCCCAGAATGAAGCTAAAGAATACTACACAAAAGAGAAGCCAAGAGGTATGGAAGATATGCTAAGTGACAACTTCAGAAAGTAAAAAGCCCCCAAAAAGCAAAAGGAGAAAAATAATGAGAGCAAAATATTTCACTTTGAAAGTGTTCACTGGTGTCAAACAGAGATACGGTGATTGAAAGTATTGAGAAAAAATTTCATAATGTGTAGAAGATATTATCATCTATTTTTTTAAAAATGTAATAGAACCAATGGCAATACTTTTAGAAGAAATGAGGTAATTGAGGCAGTTTTCTAGGTAAAAAAAATCTATCCTACTTGCTTCACCAATCATAATGAATTACAAAATCTAATAAGAGGTACCATTTATAATAGCAACAATATCTATACAGTATGTTTCAATTAAAACCATTCAGAAAGCAAAAAACTCTACAGAAAAAACTTAAAACTTTTTTAAAAAGAGACATGGAAGATGATATAAAAATAGGAGTTTCATGCTCTGGGATGGAATGATATCTATTACTCACAAATTAGTTCATGCATTTAATACAATCCCAATACAAATTCCAGTTGAACGTATTTTTCTTTGTTTATATCATCTTGAATTTTTAAATCTATAATCCTTTTTTTTTCTGTTTCTCTTTGCATGTGTATGTTGCTCATAGCAGAGAAAAGAAAGCAAGATGCCATGCACAGCATATTCTTTGTAGGCTCTTTTCAATACTGAAAGTTGAAAATTATTTCCAACTTCCTTTTCCTCAAGTCCACAGTAACATTTTGCTGCCCCTACCCAGGGACCTTCCCAGGCTGAACCCCCAAACTGAGCTTTATTTGTGCTTTACTCTCCTTTCACAATGAAAGCTCAGATGACAGTAAATAATGTATTCTCATAAAATGAGTTAGGGAGGATTCCCTCTTTTTCTATTATTTGGAATAGTTTCAGAAGGAATGGTACCAGCTCCTCTTTGTACCTCTGATAGAATTTGGCTGTGAAACCATCTGGTCCTCTCAGCCCAAAATCTCCTTAAGCTGATAAGCAACTTCAGCAAAGTCTCAGGATACAAAACAAATGTGCGAAAACCACAAGCATTCCTATACACCAATAACAGACAAACAGAGCCCCAAGAAAGTCTTGATAATATTTGTGGTTGAGACTTTTTATTAGGCAAGGAATATATTATGACTTTTCCCAATTGAAATAATGGAATATAGACTCACACTACACTTGAAAAAACAATTATGCAATTTATTTTAAAAAATTGGATCAGCTCTTGAGAATGAAATGCATTCAAACATATGAAAATGGCACTAATGTTAAAAATTTATTTACTCTATTATTGACTACAGAAGTGAATGTGTCTTTGGTTTAAAAATAGAAAATATAAGTATTATAGATATGTTTTGGGAGCATAATCCCTAACTACAATATTTTAATTCTCTACAGTATTTTGTAATGATGCTTCTCTACTTCTTGAGGACTGAGGAAGGACTATGCACAAAAATTATAAAATACAAATTCTTGCATTAGTCAGATATAGATGTATGTTTATCTACAAAAACATATCATACACATTAGTTAATTGTCTAGCATCCTGAAGGGTGCTAGAAAAGTAGAGTATTTAATGCATAATAATAGTATGACTCAGAATACATGGCATAAGGAGAAAATAGACCAATAGGATATTCAGAAGGACAAGAGAAAATGAATCGTGAGACTATGATTCTAAGCCTTGAATATCAGGTCTTAGGATCTCATACCACTTTATGCATAAGACTGATGATTGAGAAAATTTAAAAATCGAGTGAACCCCACCCCATGTTTCCCCTCAAGATGGGAAACAAAGGAATTGCTTTTCCTGGGCTTTCTCAAAAAGAGGCCCCAACTGTCACTTTTTCTTTTCTCAAGTCCCAGAGAACCTTTTGGGTTTCCTTGTCCTCTTGTGCATGGAGCTTTCCATCCTAGCCAGAAAGAGCAGTCTTGACGCCATGCCTCTTCTCTTCTCAGTGCCTTTATGTTGTTTTACTAGCTAAGAAGAACATAATTCATGAAAGAAGCCATTTGTTTTCTCCTTTTGTTTATTTATCTCAGTAATTTTGAGATCTATTGCAATGGGAATGATTAGGGGCTTTAAGACTTTTGAAATTCATTTTTAACAGAGATAATATTACTGCTTTCAAAAAGAGTATTGTTTTATTTTAAGAAAACATGCCCTGTCTTCACAATTTTGGTCAAGTTGTTTTCTCCTACTTAAAATGTCTTTCTTTTGAGTCAATTACTTCCTTAAGATCTATTGCAAATAATTTCTCCCTATGCAGGCATTTTAAAATTGGCAATGTCAAATACTTTGACATAGGAAATTCTTTTTCCTAACTAGTTGTCAATTTTGCCATCTGTAGTCCTCATTGCAGAGGAGTAGAGTAGGCTCAGTCATCTTCTTTAACTCCAAATATGATTTCATTAAATCCCAAATAAAAGACATATACTTTGATACACAAATACATTAGTTATTAGCCTCTGCCCAGTAAAGTCAGTATTCAGGACATCAGACTGGAAAATACCCAGACCACCCTTATAGAAGTTGATATTGGTAAAATTAAAGTCTAATTATTTCACTTTACATGCACAAACATGTAGATATCATTCAGATTGGTAATATAGAATTCCTTCCCTACCTATCTCAATTTTAAATTGTCTCATGAAAAAAAATGTTTTGTTTAGAGTATTCATATTAGAGTGTGATATGCTAAACATAGATTTTTCTAGATTCCTTACGGTAAAACAAACTACAAAGCTGCATTTCAAGACTTTGCAGGGTTGGCTTTATTGGACTCCTACTTAACTCATGGCCCTAGGACTTTACTGAGATCCGCAGTAATGGAAGTCTCCCTATATCAGAGCTGCCCAGTCAGATTTACCATGAAGACAATGAAGTTTTGCCTTCAGGGCCTGTTACTCCCACAGGTACCTTTCTAGTCCCTGAGATGAGCCCTCACACTAGTTTCATAAAGTACATTTCATAAAATTTCCAGAAATAAAATATTTTGTCAACAACTTATTAAAACTACTGCCTGAGTTCATTCCACCTTCTTTGGCACAATTCTTTTCTTGTCTGGTGAAGTTAGTGTGGCCCCAGAAATGTTAGGTATCTAGGAGGAATTTAGGTTGGTCAAAACTTTATGTGAAATTTAATGAGTTGTATTGTGTGATGGCAGTCACCTCATTAGAAAATTTCAAAAATTTTGCTATTCCTAGCCATTTTGGTAAATACTGTGCCAACTCCCCTGGTGTTGTTATACAAAGCTGCAGGGCATGAGGTCATAATGTGGCTGTAATTGGAAGAATGAAGGTAGTGGAAAACAAACATGGTTTGAAACATAGCCATAATTAGTCCTTCAACAACTCTTCTAACTATAAAATATGCAAAATATTTAGCAGACAATTCTGTTCCCATTGATGCCAAGAGAATATAGAAGTTTCTTTCTGCCAGGAATAAACTTAACATAGCAGAAATAATTTAAACAACAACAGGACATTTCCACTCCCCCCCACCATGGGAATATAGGGAAAAACATCTATCAGAATTCCTGTATTTGTGAAACACAAACCTGTAGAAGCACTATAAACAGTAAATAAGTGTGTGGGAAGCTGTATGTTTCATGCATTCCAATGTTTCACATCATATCTTTGTATCCAACAGCTCTTCTATTGTTTGACTCTTGGAGTTTCATACAACATATTGACTAGATCATACTTAAAACAGTAAATCCTGAAGAAGAAAAATAAAATACACATAGCAGTAACAAATAGACTTTTGGATTGTTTGATAAGACGATTAACGAAGAGGAATTTGTCATGTGAATACACAGAATGTATTTAAATTTCTTGCTCATTCGACTTCAATTTGACAGGAATTGACATTAATAGAGACAACAAGACTTATACATTACTGGAACTAAAGCATTGATACCATACTGGCTCAATGGATGCTGTCAGTTTAAGACATACTTAAAATTAATCATTCCAAGAAAACTTAAAATATAAATTGCTGAAATCTTATGGTTCATATATAAAAGAAACTTGATTGAGATTTTCCCAAATTTGACAACAAACATAAAAATTTATGTGGCATTACAAATTGTGAAGCTCTAATAAAATTCTTACAACTATCAGTAATAATAAAAACATTTAATTAATCATGCAATCCTCTTTATAGATAATAAAATTGTTATCCTAGGAAGAGGTGTTCCTACAGAAAACAGTCAACAAACATAGACAAATATTGAGTTACTGCAGACTTTTAGTTTATATGTCAAGTTTTCAAATGTTAACTTGTGTGGTTTGTTTTTTCACAAAATAAATATTTTCTTTATAATAGTGTATATATAATTGTATATTCTGTTTCTTAAATAAAGGCTTCCAATATATTTCAGGCCTCACTAAAACTAGATTAATCCATGCATTTCAGTATCTTTTCTGCTATTAAAGAGGATCACCACGTAATTTATTTTCTAAACATTAATATTTTTGAGTGAATGTTTTACATAGATGATTACAGGCTTTATATTGGAATATCCCCTAGCAAGCTGGAAGTAACATATCCTATTTATAGAAATACAAGATAAATTTCTGATGAATTGCATAGATAGGGGAGTGTTTGTCTCCTCTGGAAATTTGGTATGATTTCTTGTTATTCAACTATTAAAGCTATGTCTCATTATGTTTTTCTTCTTTTCCTAACTTTTTTTTTCTTTTTATTATATTTAAGTTCTGGGGTCCATGTGCAGAATGTTCAGGTTTGTTACATAGGTATACATGTGCCACGGTGGTTTGCTGCATCAATCCCCACTACATCTACATTAGGTATTTCTCCTAAGGTTATCCCTCCCCAGTCCCAACTCTATAGTCTCTCCCCTAGCTGCCCCAACCCCTGACAGGCCCTGGTGTATGATATTATCCTCCCTGTGTCCATGTGTTCTCATTGTTCAACACCCACTTATGAGTGAGAACATGTTGTGTTTGTTTTCCTGTTTTTGTGTCAGTTTGCTGAGAATGATGGTTTCCAGCTTCATTCATGTGCCTGCAAAGGACATTAACTCATCCTTTTTCATGGCTTTATAGTATTCCCTGGTGTATAGGTCCCACATTTTCTTTATCCAGTCTATCTCCGATGGGCATTTGGGTTGGTTGCAAGTCTTTGATATTGTAAACAGTGCCACAATAATAATACATGTGCATGTGTCTTTATAATAGACTGATTTATAATCCTTCAGGTATATACCCAGTAATGGGATTGCTGGATTAAATTGTATTTCTATTTGAAGATCCTTGAGGAATCACCACACTGTCTTCCACAGTGTTTGAACTAATTTACACTCACACCAATAGTGTAAAAGCGTTCCTATTTCTCCACATCCCCTCCAGCATTTGCTGTCTCCTGACATTTTAATGATCACCATTCTAACTAGCATGAGATGGTATCTCAATGTGGTTTTGATTAGCATTTCTCTAATGACCAGTGATGATGACTTTTTTTCATGTTTGTTGGCTGCATAAATGTCTTCTTTTGAAAAGTATCTGTTCATCTCTTTTTCCCACTTTTTGATGGGGTTGTTTGTTTTTTTCTTGTAAATTTGTTTTAGTTCTTTGTAGATTCTGGATATTAGCCCTTTGTCAGATGGGTGGATTGCAAAAATTTTTTCCCATTCTATAGGTTGCCGGTTCACTCTAATGATAATTTCCTTTGTCTATTCCATTTGTCTATTTTGGCTTTTGTTGCCATTGCTTTTGGTGTTTTAGTCATAAAGTCCTTGCCTATGCCTATGACCTGAATGGTGTTGTGTAGGTTTTCTTGTAGGGTTTTTATGGTGTTAGGTCTTATGTTTATATCTTTAATCCATCTGGAGTTAATTTTTGTATAAGGTGTAAGGAAGGGATCCAGTTTCAGCTTTCTGCATATGGCTAGCCAGTTTTCCCAACACCATTTATTAAATAGGAAATCCTTTCCCCATTGCTTGTTTTTGTAAGGTTTGTCAAAGATCAAAAGGTTGTAGATGTGTGGTATTACTTCTGAGGCCTCTGGTCTGTTCCATTGATCTGTATCTCAGTTTTGGTACAAGTATCATGCTGTTTTAATTACTGTAGCCTTGTAATATACTTGGAAGTCAGGTAGCATGATGCCTCTTCAGCTTTTTTTTTTTTTTTTGTTTAGCATTGTCTTGGCTATGTGGGCTCTTTTTTGATTCCTTATGAAATTTTAGGTGGCTTTTCCCAATTCTGTGAAGAAAGCCAATGGTAGCTTGATGAACATAGCATTGAATCTATAAATTACTTTGGGCAGTATGGCCATTTTCACAATATTGATTCTTCTTAACCATGAGCATGAAATGTTTTTCCATCTGTTTGTGTCCTCTCCTATTTCATTGAGCACTGGTTTGTAGTTCTCCTTGAAGATGTCTTTCACATCCCTTGTTAGTTGTATTCCTAGGTGTTTTACTCTCTTTGTAGCAATTGTGAATGGGAGTTCACTCATGATTTGGCTCTCTGTTTGTCTGTTACTGGTGTATAGGAATGCTTATGATTTCTGCATGTTGATTTTCTATCCTGAGACTTTGGTGAAGTTGCTCATCAGCTTAAGGAGATTTTCGGCTGAGATGATGGGGTTTTCTAAATTTACAGTCATGTCATCTGCAAATAGAGACAATTTGACTTCCTCTTTTCCTAATTGGATACTTTTATTTCTTTTCCCTGCATGATTGCCCTGGCCAGAACTTCCAATACTATGTTAAATAGGAGTGGTGAGAGAAGCCATCCTTGTCTTGTGCTGGTTTTCAAAGGGAATGCTTCCAGTTTTTGCCCAATCAGTATGATATTGGCAGTGGGTTTGTCCTAAATAGCTCTTATTATTTTGAGATACATTCCATTGATACCTAGTTTATTGAGAGTTTTTAGCATAAAGGGCTTTTGAATTTTGTTGAAGGCCTTCTCTGCATCTATTTAGATGATCATGTGGTTTTTGTCTTCAGTTCTGTTTATGTGAAGGATTACATTTACAGATTTGCATATGTTAAACTAGCCTTGCATCCCGGAGATGAAGCAGACTTGATCATGATGGATAAACTTTTTGATATGCTGTTGGATTGGGTTTACCAGTATTTTATTGAGGATTTTTGCATGAATGTTCATCGTGGACATTGGCCTGAAATTTTCTTTTTTAGCTGTGTCTCTGCCAGGTTTTGGTATCAGGATGATGTTGGTCTCTAAAATGAGTTAGGGAGGATTCCCTCTTTTTGCATTGTTTGAAATAATTTCAGAAGAAACCATAGCAGCTCCTCTTTGTACCTCTGGTAGAATTCGGCAGTGAACTCATCTGGTCCTGGACTTTTTTTTTGGTTGGTAGGCTCTTAATTGCTTCCTCAACTTCAGACCTTGTTAGTGGTCTATTCAGGGATTCAACTTATTCCTGGTTTAGTCTTGGGAGGATATAAGTGTCCAGGAATTTATCCATTTCTTCTAGATTTACTGTTTTATTTGCATAGAGGTGTTTGCAGTAATTGTGATGGTAGTTTGTATTTCTAAGGAATTGGTGATGATATCCCTTTTATCATTTTTTATTTTATCTATTTGAGTCTTCTCTATTTTATTAATCCAGCTAGTAGTCTATCTATTTTGTTGATCTTTTCAAAAAATCATCTCCTGGATTTATTGACTTTTTTTTTTTTTTTTTTTTTTATGGAGTCTTTCTCTGTACCCAGGCTGGAGTACAATGGCGTGCTCATGGCTCATTGCAACCTCCACCTCCCTGATTCAAGCAATTCTCCTGCCTCAGCCTCCCAAGTAGCTGAGGTTACAGGTGCATGCCACCACACCCAGCTAATTTTTGTATTTTTAAGTTGAGACTAGGTTTCACCATGTTGGTCAGGCTGGTCTCGAACCCCTCATCTTGTGATCTGCCTGCCTCAGCCTCCCAAAGTGCTGGGATTACAGGCTTGAGCCACCATGCCTGGCTGATTTATTGATTCTTTAAAGGGTTTTTTGTGTGTCTATCTCCTTCCATTCTGCTCTGATCTTAGTTATTTCTTATGTTCTGCTAGCTTTTGTTTGATCTTGCTCCTCTAGTACTTTTAATCATGAATTTAGGATGTTGATTTTAGATCTTTCCTTGTTTCTCATGTGAACCCTTAGTTCTACAAATTTCCCCCTAGACACTGCTTTAAATGTGTCCCAGAGATTCTGGTATGTTGTGTCT
Organism: Cheracebus regulus; assembly: GCA_963574635.1. Lineage (NCBI taxonomy): Eukaryota > Metazoa > Chordata > Mammalia > Primates > Pitheciidae > Cheracebus > Cheracebus regulus. The sequence continues at coordinate 17,647 of CAUYQU010058217.1, forward strand.
CTGTTCTCATTGGTTTTGAAGAATATCTTTATTTCTGCCTTCATTTCATTATTTATCCAGTAGTCATTCAGGAGCAGATTGTCTGGTTTCCATGTAGTCGTGCAGTTTTGAGTGAGTTTCTTAATCCTGAGTTCTAATTTGATTGCACTGTGGTCTGAGAGACTGTTGTGATTTCCATTCTTTTGCATTTGCTGAGGAGTGATTTACTTCCAATGATGTGGTCAATTTTAGAATAAGTGTGATGTGGTGCTGAGAAGAATGTATATTCTGTGGATTTGGGGTGGAGAGTTCTGTAGATGTCTATTAGGTCCGCTTGGTCCCGATGTGAGTTGAAGTCCTGAATATCCTTGTTAATTTTCTGTCTCATTGATCTGTCTAATATTGACAGTGGAGTGTTAAAGTCTCCCACTATTAATATGTGGGAATCTAAGTCTCTTTGTTGGTCATTAAGCACTTGCTTTATGTATTTGGGTGCTCCTGTATTGGGTGCATATATATTTAGCATAGTTACCTCTTCTTGTTGCTTTGATTCCTTTACCATTTTGTAATGGCCTTCTTTGTCTCTTTTGATCTTTGTTGGTTTAAAGCCTGTTTTTTCAGAGACTAGGATTGCAACCCCTGTTTTTTTGTTTTGTTTTGTTTTGTTTGCTCTCCATTTGCTTGGTAAATCTTCCTCCATACCTTTATTTTGAGCCTATGAGTATCTTTGCACATGAGATGGGTCTCTCCTGAATACAGCACACTGATGGGTCATGACTCTTTAACCAATTTGCCAGTCTGTGTCTTTTGATTGGGGCATTTAGCTCATTTACATTTAAGGTTAATATTGTTATGTGTGAATTTGATTCTGCCATTTCAATGCTAGCTGGTTGTTTTGTCTGTTAGTTGATGCAGTTTCTTCATAGTGTCAATGATCTTTACAATTTGATATGATGTTTCAGTACCTGGTACTGGTTGTTCCTTTCCATTTTTAGTGCTTCCTTCAGGAGCTCTTGTAAGGCAGGCCTCGTGGTGATGAAATCTCTAAGCAGTAGCTTGTCCATAAAGGATTTTATTTCTCCTTCACTTATTAAGCTTCATTTGGCTGGATATGAAATTCTGAGTTGAAAGTTCTTTTCTTTAAGGGTGTTAAATATTGGCCCCCTCTCTCTTCTGGCTTGTAGGGTTTCTGGCAAGAGATCCCCTGTGAATCTGAAGGGCTTCCCCTTGTTGGTATGTGAGTAACCTGATCTTTCTCTCTGGGTCCCCTTAGCATTTTTTCCTTCCTTTCAACCCTTATCATCTGACGATTACTTGCCTTGTGTTTGCTGTACTCAAGGAATATCTCTGTGGTGCTCTCTGTATTTCCTGAATTTGAATATTGGCCTGCCTTCCTAGGTTGGGGAAGATTTCCTGGATAATATCCTGAAGAGTATTTTCCAACTTGGCTTCATTCTCCCCGTCACATTCAGGTACACCGATCTTTTCACTTAATCCCATATTTCTTAGAGGCTTTGTTCATTCCCTTTCACTCTTTTTTCTCTAATCTTGCCTTCTCACTCTATTGCATTGAGTTGATCTTCAATCTCTGTTATCCTTTCTTCTGCTTGATCAATTTGGCTATTGAAACTTGTGTATGCTTCACAAAGTTTTCTTGCTGTGTTTTTCAGCTCCATCAAGTTGTTTATGTTCCCTATTAGCATTTCATCTAACCTTTTTTCAAAGTTCTTAGTTTCCTTGAATTGGATTAGAACATGCTTCTTTAGCTCAAAGAAGTTTGTTATTACCCACCTTCTGAAGCCTTCTTCTGTCAGTTTGTCAAACTCCTTTTCCATCCAATTTTGTTTTCTTGCTGGTGAGGAGTTCTGAATCCTTGGAGGAGGAGAGGCATTCTGGTTTTTGGCAATTTCAGCCTTTTAATGCTGGTTTCTTTCATCTTCATTTATTTATCTACTTTTGGTCTTTGAAGTTGGTGACTTTTGGATGGGGTCTCTGAGTGGATGTCCTTTCTGTTGATGTCAATGCTATTTCTTTCTGCTTCTTAGTTTTCCTTCTAACAATCAGGCCCCTCTGCTGCAGGTCTGCTGGAGGGCCACTCCAGACCCTGCTTGCCTGGAAATCACTGTCAGGGGCTGCAGAACTGCAAAGGTTGCTGCCTGTTTCTACCTCGGGTACTTTGTCCCAGAAAAGTACCTGCCAGGTGTCAGCCAGAGGTCTCCAGTATGACGTGCTTCTTAGGATAAAATGGGGTCAGGCAGCCACTTGAGGAGGCAGTCTGTCCCTTATCAGAGCTCAAGTGCTGTGCTGGGTGGTCCATTGCTCCCTTCAGAGCAGGGCATTTGAGTCTGCTGAAGCAGAACTCACAACCGCCACTTTTTCCAGGTGCTCTGTCCCAGGAAGATCTATAAGTCCCTGGTGGACTGCTGCCCTTTTTTAGAGATGCCCTGCCCAGCAAGAAGGGAGTCTAGTCACTGTCTGCCTGCAGAGGCCTTGCTGAACTGTTGTGGGCTCTGCCCAGTTGCTCTGTAAGCTTCCCGGAGACTTTGTTTACACAGGCAAGGTTAAAACCGCCTACTGGAGCCTCAGTAGTGGTGGACACCCCTCCGTACACCGAGCTGGAATGTAACGTCCCAGGTTGAGTTCAGACTGCCTTGCTGGCTGTGAGAATTTCAAGCCAGTGGAGATTAACTTGCTGGTCTTCATGGGGTTGTGACCCACCGAGCCAGATCAGTTGGCTCCCTGGCTTCAACCTCCTTTTTTTTTTTTCAGGGGAATGAGCAGTTTTGTTGCACTGGCATTCCAGGTGCCACTAGCGTATGAGGGAAAAACAACAACAACAACACTGCAGCTAAAATGGCTACTCATTTTTGTGCAGGAAGCCCAGGGTGCTGGTGTTGTAGGCACAAGAGGGAATCTCCCAGTCTGCGGTTGTGAAGACCGTGGGAAAAGCGCAGTATCTGGGAAAAGTGCAGTATCTGAGCCAGAGTGCTAGAGTGTCCAGAAAAGTCCCAAATAGCTTCCCTTGGCTAGGAGAGGGTATTCTCTAGCCTTTTATGCTTCCTGGGTGAGGCAATGCCCCACCCTGCTTCAGTTTGCCCTCCTTGGGGTACAACCACTGTCTAACCAGTCCCAGTGAGATGAACCTGGTATCTGGGTTGGAAATGTGGAGATTACTTTCCTTCTGCGTTGCTATTGCTGGCAACTGCAGATCAGAGCTGTTCCTATTCAGAATCTTGGCCGAAGTCCCCGCTTTCCTTAACTTATAAGATATTCAGAGGTAAGTTTTGTGCTCAATTGCTATGATTTCCCTTAGTTCATCATTTTCTTGATGATTCCCTATCCCAATTTACCCCTAATCCTTTATAGCATAACTCTCTCACTCTGTTCCAACTTTTATTAAACAGTTACTAAATTTCTTAAAAATATATTTTCTAGTACATACTGCTTCAATGTAGTTATTGGAAGTTAGTATTATATGGACACAATTCTTGAAAAGAAAATTCTGTAGAATTTTTATTATCACAATAGCTACCATTTATTAAATAATGACTCTGGGCTATCTCTTTTATATAAATTACCTTTTATTGTTTTGTTTTCCTTTGCAGTAATAATTTCTAGCTCCTACTCATTCTGTTTATACTAACTAGTTGCTTAATTAGTTACAAACTATTGACAATTTAAATTTGTTTAGAGTAGCACAAATTATAATAAAACAATTATCTTCTAGTATCATTCATTCAACAAATATAGAATACATTTTAATATAATGGCCACTTTCTCAGAATATAAATTGATTACAGCTTCAGAATCATGAATCAAATGATTTCTTTTGTCGAATTCTGGGCACTTTCCATACACACACAAATATACCTATATATGTGTGTGTGTGTATATATATATCCTGCTTGATTATATATATATATATATATATATATATATATATTCTCCTATATGTGTATCTTCTGTGTGTGTGTGTGTTTGTGTGAGTGTAGGCACATGTGTGCAATTTTGTCAAATATTTTTGAAGGTGTCATATCCTCTGTGAAGGTACACCATAGAGTCCTGAAATTATGACATTACAATGGCAATTGTATTCAATTAACTGCTTGGCGTCTTGACTTTGATAAAGTCAGTGTAACTTTCACTGGTAAACAAAAAGACTGCATCAATTTCTGGCCATTGCAGGAGTCTCCTATTAACTTAATGGAACCCTGTAGCTGTGAAGAATGCTGGGGAGTCTTGGCAGCATCACTAGCACAGCAGTCTTGGCCAATTTCCTGAATTAGGCCTTTTCTTTGCAGGTAACCATCTGCTTTCTAATTTTCCTTCTTAGTAGCAGTAGGTGCTGTCTTCAGTGAAACTCATCAACTTTCTTGATACTGGGGAAAGTTGAGACACAAAGGAAATCTCTGAACATTGTATTTCTGATTTTACAGCTAAGGGAATATTGTAGTCTATGATGACCACACACGAGAGTGTGTGTGTGTGTGTGTGTGTGTGTGTGTGTGTGTGTGTGTGTGTGTGCGCGCATGCGCACACACTGGGCTAAGAAATGGAGGAAGGAGAAAGTCCCTTGTCAAAATTCAACCACATCTTCTTGTTCCTTCTTCTCCTTGAGTAATGAGAATACTGAGATTCAAGTGCCTCTTAAGAACATTGATAGAATATGCTGTGAATACTCAAAGCACACAATAATAGAGAACACCGACTCTTCCAGGTTATAAATCAAGGAAATAAACACAAACATGCAACAAGAAGAAAACATTAAGAATCAATGCCTCCTTTACTCTTTTTGTATATTTTGTCCATTAACACTGATCACAGCAATCCGTCTCTAAATAAATTAATTTTAAGCTATCGAACTTACTTTAAAATAGTAAAAGCTGTTTATGAGAAAATCAAGCAATGGGGTGAAACAAAAAGTTAAAACACAACAAAAATATACAAATCAAATATACGATCAAAGACAATGACTGGCTGGGCATGGTGGCTCATGCCTGTAATCCCAGCACTTTGGGAGACCAAGGTGGGAGGATCATGAGGTCAAGAGATTGAGATCAGCCTGGCCAACATGGTGAAACACCTTTTTAATAAAAACACAAAAACTATCTGGGCATGGTGATGCATGCCTGTAGTCCCAGCTACTCGAGAGGCTGAGGCAGGAGAATCACTTGAACCCAGGAGACAGACGTTGCAGTGAGCAGTGATAGTGCCACTGCACTCCAGCCTGGGCAACAGAGCAAGACTCCATCTCAAAAAAAAAAAGTGATTGCAGGATAGCAAAAGAAATAAATAGTACTGTATTCAAAATAGTGACACGTTTTGGTTTTGGCCAATTGAAGCAGTGCCAAATTTTTCTCAGGATATATTGAGGAGAGGGTTGGGGATTAGATAAGAAAGCAATGTCCTGAAAAGTATCACTCATACCTCCACTCAAGAGAGTAATGGAAGGAGCTTGAGTTTTGGGAGTGTGGGAGAGGAAGTAGATATTTCCACAAAATTAGAAGCCCCCACCTGACCTCTTCTGAATCACTGTAAGGGACTGAGAAAATGACTGTATTTCAACATTTTGGTGATTCCCTAATGGGCACAAAGCCACGAAGGAAAAGCTAAACACTCCCATAAATGCTGAGTGCTAATTATTTCCAGTAGCAAACTGTAATTTAATCAAACATAAGATGAAAGATAAAATAAATAAGCAAGAAGTTGAGAGCAAGTGGGAGAAAGACATTGCTTATGGAGATCCTCAGCTGCTTCCCTAGCCACAATATTTTTAATCTAAAAATTAAATCGGTTTAACGCATGCACATAGAGAGTAGAAGGAAGCATGATTACCAGAGGCAGGAAAAGGTAGTAGAGCATTAGGGGGAAGGTAAGTATGGTTAGTGAGTAAATATGTATATAATGAATAAGACATACTATTTGGTAGCACAATAGGGTGACCATAGTCAATAAGAACTTAGTTGTTGTATATTTTAAAATAAAGAATGTAATTGGATTGTTTGTAATTCAAAGGATTGAGAAGATGGATACCCCACTTTCTATGATGTACTTATTTCACATTGCATGCCTGTATCAAAACATCTCATGTACTCCATAAATATATATGCCTACAAGGTACCCATACAAAATTTAAAATTTAAAAAATAATTTTAAAAAGTAAATGGCGAAACCACATTATGCATATATTTTTCTCCTCTATTGTTAGGAAGTGGGCATAACAGCAAAGATGAGATAACAACAAAGATGAGCTAATCATGGTGAATGTGTCAGTGTCTCCAAATTGGGTTATCTGAATTATGTGAAGTCAAAGGCCATATTTGTTCTGGGCAGGGATGCATCCCCAACACTGAGGAATGAACACAGGTTTGGAGCATTTAACAAAACTTAGGCAGAAATGGATCCAGAGACCATGTAGTCCTACCAAACCTTTCAGTTCTGCAGCCTCCTACAACCCCCAGTCCATGTGCCACAAAAATCCAGTCCTCAACAAAGGGCTCAGAGGAGAGAGAGGCTTCAGATAACAAAGCAATCAAGGAAAACATACTCTATTTCAGAATAAAATACAGGGTCTAAATAGAGCTGCCAAACTACATAAAAGAGCAAAATGAAGAAAAAAGACAGAATTTAGCCAAAGTTAACATAGCAAAAATAATAAAGTGAATAAAAGGAGCATGGCATATAATGAGCAGAGAACAACTTCATCCTGAAAGAAAACATAACTAAAGAACTGACTCAAAATCACAAAAACCTTGTCAGTTCCCAAGTTTTCCCTAATAAAACACCTATTCTGAAAATACTGCTTTTATATCTTTAGGGAGATTGCTGAAATGCCCTTTGAAATGCAAATTATTATTGAATATTTAAAAAATCAAAGTTTATGTTAATAATGAAGATGACTTTAAAAGTTGTTTTGTAATGACAGATGTAGAGTAAAAATTAACAAGTTTGCTAGATAATTAGATAATTTCTAGATAAGCTATTATTTATATTTAGGCTAGGAATAACATTTTGTTTCTTGCCATAACTTTGACAAAAGAAGGGCATGTTAAAGCAATACCATAGCAAGCTACATATTACTTTCAAGTTCTGAAAAGTCACTTTTGAAGGTGTACAAAATTATTTTTCTTACCTAGTCTTTTTCTCCATACAATATGAGATTTATTAATAGAATAAGTTTATGAATTTTGATTTCTGTAAATGTGCAACTGACATACATGCTTTCTATTAATTTCTGTTCATTCTTCACATTTTTCGGAAACAGCAATAACACATAGCAGCAGGAGTGAAAGGAAGACAGAGCCAAAGAGTCCAGATCAGCATGGTCATTAACTGAATGAAATCTTGGGAAAGGCAAAACCTCTTGGGAAAGGCAAACACTCTTGAGTTTTCACTTTTCTCTCTTACAAACACTCTTGGGTTTTCACTTTTCTCTCTTACAAACACTCTTGGGTTTTCATTTTTCTCTCTTACAAAAATATGGACATTTTACCTGTAAACTCTCTCTAAAGGAAATAATAAAAATACCTTTGACCATAATATTTATTCTTGTCTTTTTCTAACTCTTGGTTCTTCTAAAAAAAAAAAAAGGTTATTGACCCAAAGCTTTAAGAAAGGTTTCTATTAATGGGAATTGCACTGAACCTAGAGTCACAAGCGCAGTAATATAGTCCTAAATCTGCCAGTCATTCATCTTGTGAAGTTGGGACTGGTACTTGCCACTTCTCAGAGCCTCTGTTTCCTCTGGGTAAAAATCAAACAGTTGAGTGAGACTTTTCTTACTCCTCTTTTTTAAAAAATCTTTTTAATTTTTAACAGACGTCTTTGAGGATCTTATAAACCGTAAAACTTCTTCTTATGAAAATATACATAGGCACAATGTTTCACATGCTATTTCAGTGGAAATTCCTAAAGATGCCCATTGATGCCACATTAATATTCTATGAAATGGATAATCTGGAAAGTCTTTGCTAGGACTATTGTGGTAAGAAATCAACCTCACTATTTTAAGGCATCATGTAGGATTTCATTTTGCAATATCAGAAGCTCTTTTCACAATATTAATAATTTTCCTTTTTAGGTGTTTCTTTGCATATATATTTTTAAATGTTGGTGAGTTGTATATCATTTTGAATAGGATCCTGTGTTAAGTCTGTTTTGAGATTTCAGGATACAGAATGAGAGAAAGTGTGATACAATGAATCAAATCCTTGGCTTATGAATCCATGAAGTTCTATTCTTCCATCTCAGTTGTTCTCTGTATTGATTAAGTAATTTTATTGTTCCTTTCCTAATAATGGTGATGAAACTTGCTTCCATGATTTCTAAGGTCATGTCCTCTAAATTTTTACTATAAGTTAATAACAGAAAACCACTGTTTTTATTTATATAAGTACAATGCAAATATGGAATTTTATCATATGATTTATAGTGAATTTAATTGTGTAAATTTCTAGATTTGTTTAGCTGAGTTCACCCAGGCCTGCTTGTATAGCCAGACTCAGACTCACCTGAGTTGTTCCCATTTCTCTATCCTTGGGTCAGTAGGGCGAACCCTCAGTCAGCTCAATCCATATTGGTAGAGCTTGCCTGTGCATGCAGTCTTAACCTATGCCCTTAGCTTTATTTCCTGACAACTTAGTATTCCCAGATAAGAAGGCCAGCATTGTGCATGGCTTCCATCCTGATGTTGTTAGAGTGATGGAGACTCTGGTTTCATTCACAATGTCTACATTGTGGTGAGGTTCCTTGCTGTGGGAAGAGCAGTCTGGTTTTTCCAATGATTGCTTGGTGGGGATATATGAAGTATACCCTGAAGGTGTCAAGGAATTAATGCCTCTGGACCAACTTTTGAGCAGTAAGAAACAAGATAATGGAAGCAACAAGAAGATAAATTATTTGTCCTTCTTCCCCTCTGACAGCTTCTCAGCACCATCCAGAGTGATTAAGAAATCAGCTGTACTTTCTTGTGAAGATATCTTCGGCAGTCACCTTTTATTCACTTTCTGTATTAGTCAAGGTTCTCTAGAAAAACAGAACTAATAGTACATCTATCTCAATCTGTCCATCCATGAAGGTATTTAGTATAGGGTATTGGCCCACATGTTTATAGAGGTTGAGAAGTCCCATTATCTGCTGCCTAGGAGGCCTAGGAACAATGGTGGTATAGTTTGAAGATCTGAGAGCTAGAGAGCCAATGATATAAATTCTAGTCCAGGTCTACCTACAAATCAGAAGTATAAGGGCAAGGGAAGATTGATGTTTCAGCTCAGCAGTCAGGCAGTTAATTCAGTCTTTCTCCATCTTTTTGTTCTATTCAGGTCCTCAGTTGATTGGATGAGGCCCATATGCCCTGGGGAGGGCCATCTTCTTTACTCAGTCTACCAATCCAAACGTTAATCTCTCCCTGAAAGCCCCTCACAGACAGACACACTAATAATGTTTAACCAGCTATCTGCACATCCTTTGGCCCAATCAAGATAACACATAAATTTAACCATTATGCTCTCCCTCTTGTGGGCTCCAGAGCTCTTTTCAGTCTTGCTCCCCTGGTATAGCAAGCCTAATAAAGGGTAGCATGTAAGCTTCACCTCAGGCTCTGTTTTCTAATGCATCCTGGCTGAGACGGATGATAATGCTTAGGAGCTTCCAAATTTTCTTCTGGTCTACAAGGATATTTGAGGAAAATAATAGCAGTGTAAGTAGAGGGCATTGAGTCATATGGTATAACATCAAACTTGAAGTTGTTACAAATGTGTGAACCCATTCATACTATATAATATAAAGTATTATATAAATATAATATATTAATATATTGTTCTTTATATATTAATATAAAGAATCAGAATAGTAAAGCAGAACTGAGCCAGAAGAAAAGTAAGAAGAGAGCTTAGTTATAGAAAGAGGAAAGGGAAGAAGGAGAAACTATCGGACATCAATGAGAAACACATCTACTGAGCATAGAAGTAGTTTGGAGGGGTAAAGGGACCTCAACAAATGTGGCTGTCGTCTTTGGATTGTAATTCTTTGAGCAAGACATGATGTGGTTCCAACTTTTCTAGGGCCAGCACATTAATTGAAGTCAACTTCCAAATTGTTTGTTAGGAGCTGCAGGAGATATGTGCAAAGAATAAGACTTGACTCCTGCTTTTAAGGAGTCCACAGGCTTATGAGGAGGAATAGATAGATAAATGATTAAGGCTCCTTGCATGTGTAATGATAGTGCAGAGATTAGAGTTAATAATTCTGCTTGGGAAAGCTGTGGAAAAGCCTCACAAAGAAAGGATCATGGGAGCTGGTTGTAGGAAAATGAATAGGTGTGCACAGACCAAAAAGGGCAGGTATGGAGTGTGTTGTAGGTAACTGAAATACCACGAAGACACTAAGAATTCACATAATACCAGCACATTTTTGGTGCAGCTAAAACATAAGGAGCTGAGGTAGAGGGATAGGAAATGGGCAGGAGAGTGATCAGAGATGAGATAGCGGTCCAGCTGTAATAGGGTTCAAACAAGCCAAGAAGGCTAGACTTCATTGTTTAGGCATTGGGTAGGGGGACATATTGATGTTTGTATATTTCAATATTAGCACAGTAGTACTGCAAAAAAGGATAATTGGAAAGAAATAGCAATGAGATAAAGGTAGGAGTGGGGGCAGGAAGATTAGGAGGCCGTTGCAAATAGTACAGGCAACAAATGAAGGAGTCCTAGAGCCGATGTGTATGGGTTTAAAACCTGGCTTTTATCACAGGTTATTTGACCTTGAGAAATTAAATGATCTCCCCAAATGTCTGTTTCCTCTTCTGTAAAATAAAAATAATATTATCCTTGCAAAAAAAAAAAGTAAAAGAATCTGTATGTGGTTTCTAATATCTGTAATGTCACTCTTCTAGTATATTTTACATTAATCTGATCTTGACATTATTATTCTCCTGAGTTTATGATTTATATGAAGGAGGAGTATTTTATAAAGAAAATAGAGAAAATGAAGAATAATTAGAGGGACTAAAGTAAAAGAGGTAATAAGAAAAATGGTGAAACTAATTTAACATGTTTAGACTATAGGAAGATATTTAATCTCACATACATTAATGAGTATATCTGTGGAAGTCCAAATTTAAAATGTTGTGCATGTACTAAAACATACAGTTTAAAAAATCTGATTTATATTCATGTTTTAAGGCCAAACCCATCTAAATTGCATTTTTCTTTTTTTTCAGTGCTATAATAAAACCATAGTGCTGATTTACGACGACTGTGGAGACGCACCACCTAGATTTCCCTTCAAGGAAGGACTTGTTGCCTCTGCTGACAGAATTTCTGTCACTAGAGACCTTTCAAGTGCCAGTTACTTTGGAGATGGCCAAGCTGTAGAGCAACCTCACCTAAGGTCACACCCTCCCTGACTCAGCACAGTCCACTGACTGATGGAGATTATAAAGACCTGGCCATTTTGTCCCAGAGAGGTACACCTACAATGGGTCATATGAACTCCAGAGCTCCCTGTGAAATTGACTCAGGCTGTTGTTGTTGGCTTACATTGCACCTCAACTTCTCTTTCTGTCCAGTCTAGCTTCCTTTACCTCACAATCATAGGTGTTCATCCCAAAGACATTCCTTATTATAAATAATGCACAATATATTCTACATGTTAATCTGTTCCACATTATTTGTTTTTAATGTGAATCTTTGCATGTGTGTGTCTGTATGTGTGGCATAAAAGCATAAAAGTCATTCCTCTAAACTTTTATTTATATAACTGGTCTCCAAGCCAAGGTCATAATAAAATATTTAGAATTTTGAAAAGCCCAAATGCCAATAAAAACAGATACATCTTGAAGAAGCACATTAACCTTTTGTTTGCTGGTCCACGTGAAAGTTAGAGATGGAGCAGTCAATATGAAAACATTTTAATTTTTTAGCAACTGACATGGAGATCTTGGATCACTCTTAATATCAGTCCTCCCCTCAGCAAAGTGGGACCATTGTTGCAGCTGGTTTCTAATGTGGAGTCAGATTTGGGGCAGAAACACAGTGCACTAAAGATTTTTACCAGAAAAAAAGGCAAATAAACATGCACAGTTTTCCACAGTGGTAATACCCTCTGTCACATGGTAGCCCTCCAGCTGATCTAGAGCCCACAGTGTCATCTCTTTTACTATCAAAAAGTAATTGTAGCTCTGCCTTGAAGAAGGCCACTCTACCAGCGGCATCAGCAAAGTGCAGACAGGAAGGTGTCTTCACACAGAGTAGCTCAAAGGAAACTGCTAGTCTAAGCAGTGAACATTCCTGCTGAGAGACTGCCTTTCAAGTGGCTTGCTTGCTACTTTCATGGCTAACTAGATTCCCATTCTAAACAAAACTACAAAAGAAGAGAGAAAAAGCAGGCTACAGAAAATCTCTTCTCTCTCTTTTGTGACTCAGGTATTGACCAAAGGTGCATGTATTTTGATTAAAGATATTGCAATTGCCAATATTAGATGACTTAGACCTCCCTTTCTAAATTGTGAGCCAGTATAGAAAAATCACTGGAGTGAGGATGGTGTTCTGCAGTTTCATCAATATATGATACTGATTTGAATGCTTTTAGTATTTACCATAACAGGTGGCATACTACTGCAGCTTGCTTTTTTACACATTTAGTATTGTTTTTAAAGATTTATCTACATGGATTCATGTGTTTCTATTTCATTAATTCACTACTAAGCAGCTTTATATCACAGTGATATACCTTAGTTTTTTTTTTACTTTAACTTGTAAGTTCAGGGGTACATGTGCAGGTTGTTACATAGGTAAACTTGAGTCATGGGGGTTTGTTTTAATGATTATTTCATCACCCAGGTATTAAGGCTAGTCCTCATTCGTTATTTCTCCTGATCCTCTCCCTCCTCCCATCCTCCACTCTTCAATAGGTCCAGTGTGTGTGCTGTTCGCCTCTATCTGTGCATGTGTTTGCATCATTTAGCTCCCACTTATAAGTGAGAACATGCACTATTTGGTTTTGTGATCCTGTGTTAGTTCTCTAAGGATATTGGCCTCCAACTTCTTCCATGTCCCTGCAAAGGATATAATCTTGTTCATTTTATGGCTCCCTAGTATTCTATGATGTATATGTACCACATTTTCTTTATTCAGTCTATCATTGATGGGCATTTAGGTTGATTTCATGCTGTTGTTATTATTAATAGTGCTGCAATGAACATACACATGCATGTGTCTTTATAATAGAATGATTCATATTCCTTTGGGTATATGCCCAGTAATGAGATTGCTGGGTCAAATGGTATTTCTGTCTTTAGGTCTTGGAGGAATCGCCACACTGTCTTCTGTAATGGTTAAACTACTTTACACACCCACCAACAGTGTATAAGTGTTTCTTTTTCTCCACAACCTTGCCAGCATCTGTTATTTTTTGACTTCTTAATAATGGCCATTCTTACTAGTGTGAGATGATATCTCATTGTGGTTTTGATTGGCATTTCTGTAATCATCAGTGATATGAGCTTTTTTTCATTTGATTGTTGGCCACATGTATTTTTTTTTTGTGAAAAGTGTCTGTTCATGTACTTGTCCACTTTTTAATCAAATTTTTTTCTTGTAAGTTTGTTCAAGTTTCTTTAGATGCTGGATATTAGACCTTTGTCAGACACACAGTTGGCAAAAATTTTGTCCCATTTTGTAGATTTTGAGTTTCCTCAGTTGATAGTTTCTTTTGCTGTGGAGAAGATCTTTAGTTTAATTAGATCCCATTTGTCAAATTTTGCTTTTGTTGCAATTGCTTTTGGCGTCTTCATCATGAAATCTGTGCCTGTGCCTGTTCTGAATTAATGGTATTGTGTAATATCTTAGATTTTTCAATCCTCTTCTGTATATAGGCAGTAACAATCATTTCAATATTTTTCTATTTTGAAAACTGTCAGCATTATTTCTGGTATGTATCCTATTATAGATGTAGTAGGTTTTCTCTGGTTTATAGAAAATCTATCTAGGGGTGAATATTATGGGTTGTAGTGTGTGTATGATGCATGTCTTTGATTTTACTAGGTATTCTCACTTTTCTTATGCAAAGTAGTACCAATTTACACTACAACCAGAAATATATATAGTGTCCTATAGCTACAAAAGAATTTAGAATTGACAGTTTTTAAAATGTTTGACAGTATAATCTAGTAAGAAGCATATAACAATATAATAAGAATGGCATCTCATCGATTTTAAGTCTTCTTTTAAGAAAGACTATTTCAGGATATTTCCATATGTTTATTAGCCTTTATTTACATCTTTGAATAATTTTATCCATTAAATTATTTTACTTAGTGATTTGTACAATATCCTCATATATTCTAGATATAATCCCTTGCCCCAAAATGCATTGCAAATAACTTCTGATTTAGTTTGTAATTTAACTTTGTTTTTTAGTTTATTAATTTTATTGTTATCACATCTATCAAAATTCTTTTGTATCTTGTATCTCTGGAATAAATCCTTATGAATCCTAAGGTTTACACATATGCTTGTTTATTTTCTTCTTAAGTCTTTATAATTTTGCTTTGCACATTTAGGTCTTTAATCCATTGAGGATTTATTTTTCTGCATGACTGTAATGGAAATCTGATAATTTTCCCTCCTATGAATAGTCTCTTCTCTTGTTAACATTCATTGAATAGGTCATATTTTTTTCTCCAGATGCTGCCTCTGTCATATGTAATTTCCCATTTATGCTCGGGACTCTTTCTGTGCTGTGTCCTGCTCTATTGGTCTAACTACTGTCTTTTTCAGCACTAGAAACAAAGTTTTAATTAATTTTATTTTGAAATATTTTCTCTAATTCTGTGGATTGCGTCTTCACTATGTTAATTGTTTGCTGTGCATAAGCATTTTAGCTTGATGTTACCTAATTTGTCTGTTATCGCTTTTGTTGTCTGAGCTTTTGAGGTCTTCCTTCAAAAATCTTTGCCCAGAGTAATGTTCTGAAGCATTTCCCTAGTGTTTCCTTCTAGTCGTTTCACAGATTCAGGTCTTATGGTGAGAGTCAGGGATATCGTTTCATTTTTCTTCATGTGGGTAACCAGTTTTCCTGGCACCATTTATTGAAGACACTGTCCTTTCCCCAATCAACGTTCTTGGTACCTTTGCTGAAAATCAGTTAGATGGAAATACGTGGATTTATCTCTGGGTTCTCTGACCTATTCCACTTCTAACATATGTCTGTTATTAAGCTAGTACAATGCTGTTTTGGTAGTCTTATATTTTTGAAGGGAGGCAGTGTAATGCATCCAGCTTTTTGTTGTTGTTTGTTTGTTTGTTTTGCTCAAAATTGCTTTGGCTATTTGGAATCTTCTGTGGATCTACATAAACTTTAGGATTCTGTTTTTCTATTTCTGTGAAGAATGTCGTTGTTATTTTAATAGGGATTACATAGAATCTGTAAATTTCTTTTGGTGATATGGACATTTTCACAATATTAATTCTTCCAATCCATGAGCATGAAGTGTCTACATATTAGAAGATAATATTTTCAAATTAATGCAGCCAACATGAAATTAATAACCAGAATATATAAGAAACTCAAACAACTTAATTGCAAAAAAAAATTCAGTTTAAAAATGGGTAAATGGCTGGGCTCCATGGCTCACACCTGTAATCCCAGCACTTTGGGAGGCTGAGTTGGGTGGATGGCTTGAGGTCAGGATTTTGAGAACAGCCTGGGCAACACGGCTACAAAAATTAACTGAGTGTGGTAGTGCACACTTATAATCCCAGTGATTCTGGAGGCTGAGGTGGGAGGATTGCTTGAGCCCAGGAAGTGGAGGTTGCCATGAGCTGAGATGGGTGCCACTGCACTCCAGCCTGGGAGACAGAGTAAGACCCTGTCTCAAAAAAAAAAAAAAAAAAGCAAATGATCCAATAGACATTTCTCAAAAGACAACAAACAAGTCACCAACAGGCATATGAAAAAATGCTCAACTTCACTAATCATTAGGAAAATGCTAATAAACACCACAATGCACTATCATTTCATCCTAGTTAAAATAGCTATAATTAAAAGGACAAAAAAAAAAAAAAAAAAAAAGATGCTGGCAAGGATGCAGAAAAAAGCTTATGCCAGCACACCATTGGTGGAAATATACATTGGTATGACCACTATGAAAAACAGTATGGAGGCTCCTCAAAAAATTAAATATATCTACCGTATGACCCAGCAATTTCTGCTGAGCATGCATCCAAAAAAAAAAAGAAAAGAAATCAACATATGGAAAAGACACCTCCACTCCCATGTCTGCTACAGCACTATGCCTAATAGCCAGGATATGGAATCAACCTAAGTGTTCATTAATGGATGAAGGAAAGGTGGTGTAGATACACAACTGAATACTGTTCACCCATCCAAAAAGAATAAAATCTTGTCGTTTGCAGCAGGATGGTTGGAACTTTCTTACTCATATGTGAGAAGGGAGGGATAACATGGAGAGAAATGACAGATATAGGTGATGGGTAGGAAGGCAGCAAACCACATTGCCATGTATGTACCTATGCAACAATCTTGCATGTTCTTCACCTGCACCCCAAAACTTAAAATGCAATAATATATATATATATATATATATATATATATATATATATATATTTTAAAATTGATCTTGTGGAGGTGGAGAGTAGAATGGTGGTTACCAGATGCTGGGAATAGGGTGAGATGCTGAAAAGAGGTTGGTTAATGGGGACACATATATAGTTAGAAGAAATAAGTTATAGTGTTTGATAGCATAATGGGGTGACTATAGTTAAAAATGATTTCTTGTTTATTACACAGTAGCTACAAGAGAAGATTTGAAATGTTCTCAACACAAAAAAGTGATAAATGTTTTAGGTAATCGACATCCCAATTACCCTGATTTAATCATTACACAATGTATGCATGTATCAAAATATTGCATGTGCCCCATACATATGTACAATTATTTTCAATAAAAATAAATTTTAAAAAGATTTATTAGTAATTGTTATTTATTGCCAATAAAAAATAAAAATAAAAAAATATTTTTAAAATAAACTTACCATCACCATTCTTTTAAAGTTATCTTGGCTTTTCTTAGTCATTTAATCTTACAGGTAAATTTTAGAATCAACTTATGAAATTTTAGATTTATCTTAGGAGTTGTCAAGTTTTCACAGAATAATTCACTAAGTAATTGTAATCTCAAATGATCAATAACCATTTTAAAAGTTATTGTCAAAGGTACTCAAATTAATGTGTGAAAATCCCTGTGTTTACAGAGATTATAAGAATAGCATTTGATCTGGTGTCTTTGCTACGTGACAGTGACTTGGCTTTATGACGTCAGGATATTTGTTGTTTCTTTAATAGTATGACCACAGCAAGTTATTTGCAAAATGTTTAATTTCTGTTGAACAAACATTTTTAGGCCTATACAGTAGTAATATGCTTGGTTTTCATGTTCAATTACATGTACTTGCAATATCTTCCTGCCAAGAAAATGTGCATCCAATTACCAAATTGTATGCTTTATACATAAACCATTTTTCAAATAAAGTAATGAAACATTGTATTTATTTAAAACCTAACTGTTACAAAGTCAAAACACTTCTTTCCCTTATTATTACAATTCTGCATAACACTAATTTTATGTTAAACTTTGCATTTCTTTATTTTTATTAGTTAGTATTTGTTAATTTGTCTGAAGAATTATACTTTTACAAACTAAATCAAATATTTTTTTAGCCCTGAATTTCCAGATTGGCATGTCACAGCCATTTGAGGATCTTACTTTGAAAAATGTACTGAAATAATCATCACCCATTAAATTAATGCCTAATAGTAGTAATAAGGAGTTTAATTCTGGACTTATTTAGCTGAAAATTAAAGTTCTAGATATAGTGATGAAATAAGTAAGATGAAGACTTTGCTGGGTGGCAATTTACTGTATATTTGCCTTTGCAAATGAAAGGTACTTGTGTACTGGTGACTTGTAGGTAAAGTAGAATTGACTTTCTAGGGCATTTTCTAGAGTAAACAGCAAGTTTAGCTTTGAAATCTTATACAAAATGTGAGAGCAAGTCAAAATCAATTAAGTAAGCATACCATGGATTTAGCTTCTAGAGATCAGCTTTGGAAAAACCTGAAAGATTTATTTTATTTCACAAGAAGGCAAACATCCCTGAGAAGTGAGTAATACACATTCTGCTCATATAATTCCTTCAATACAATATTCACTTCAGTTTGATTTAAGCAGAAATTATTTAATGGTTTCTATACATCAAGCACTCTGTTAAAAGCTGCAACTACAAATAGCAATGGTATGTGTGTTTGTGTGTATGTATGTGTTTTAGTATTTCAGCTTGTTTCAGGATGTGTTTCTAAATATGTAAGGGCTTGCAGAAAAAATCACGATGAATAAAAAGACAGACAAATTTTTAAAAGCAAAAGGAATAAAATTAAGTGTAACTATAAACACTGATAATTTAAATAATTATGCCATAAAGTACTCTTCACTTCTGCAAATAGGACAATAAATGGCAACAAGTAAGACACGTCCATTTATATTCAATTGAATGATTTCTTAGGTTGTTTTTCAGAGAGGAATAAATGCGCATGATCATTCTAAATGTTTTTGACTCATAATGCCAATTTGTCCTCTGTGAAGGTTATATCAATTTATAATCTTGCCATGTTTGTATAACAATGTCTTTTTCTCCATGTTAGCTAGTTCTGATTATTCCTTAATTATGTTAATATATTCTTTAACATGTTTTTATATTACCATTCTTTTCATCATTGCCATCCTAATTCAATAATATACCATTTCTATTTTCATTCCTATGGCTATTAAAGCAGTCAAAATTACCATATAATTTTGCATTTAATATTGTATGAATTGCCTGTTTAAAATCATTATTTTTTTTCTTTAACCTAGCCATCAGTCATTTTCTTGATGATTTTCCTTTAAATAATCAAAAAGACTTTATTTAACATATAGAGGCAATACTTAACTTTCCGCCACATATATTAAACAACTTTTACCCACCTGTTGTGAATACTTCTTTTTACAACTTTTTTCTACTACATTTATATATAAAGACACACATATACACACATACACACATTTATTTGTTGAGATGGAGTCTCACACTGTCACCCAGGCTGGAGTGCAGTGGCATGATCTCAGCTCACCGCAACCTCCACCTCCGTGGTTCAAGCAATTCCCCTGCCTCAGCCTCCCATGTAGCTGAGATTACAGGTGCACCCACACTCAGCTAATATTTTTTTGTATTTTTAGTAGAAACAGGGTTTCACCATGTTAGCCAGACTGGTCTGGAACTCCTGACCTCAGGCAATCCACCTTCTTGGCCTCCCAAAATGCTGGGATTATAGATGTGAGCCACTGTGCCTGGCCAATATTTCACTTTTTATTTGATATTAGTCACTATTCATTTCTTCTGTCATATATGCCTCTGCCCTCAAATTTTATAGGTTGTGATTAGAGCAAGATTGCATAAATATTTATGCATATTTACATGCCATAATTTAATAAAATTATATCATTTTACATATAAATCTTTCCATATAAATTTGCATATATATTTATGTAGAGTGTATTTGGTATAACCTGGGCATCTCATGGGGTTTATGATTCTGGATGGTTAGACAATTGTAGTTATACTGATGATTAATCATTTATTTCTTCACCAAGATGAAATGTTAAATTTGTAATTCTCTCTTGAACTGTTTGTCCTGCTTGATTAATAATACCATGCTAATACAGACCTTCTGTTTCAGTATTTAGAGAAGAATAATACATTTTCTAAACTTTTATTATTTTTTATAGCTAATATTTTTTCTTTCAATCTTTTGAACTCTTTAGTGGATAGTCATCTTACGAGGTACTAAGGATTAAGTCATGACCAAAGAGATATACACATTGAGGCTATATTTTGTATGAAAAATCAATACCAAACAAATAATTATCTAATTAGTTATGTACTGGAAAACTCAGCTGGTATATGGAGCAAAGATAGCTACCCAAAGGATTTAGAAAAGACAAATATGAGGAATCTTATCTGAGATATGCACCTACAATGTGACCACAAAAATTAAAAATAAAAATGAAGAAAAAAATCTGAGAAACAAATCTTAAAGAACAAGTCTACAGATAATGAATTAGTAATAAAGGTATAGTAGCATGAATTTCTCAAGCAACAGTGGTTGCAAATGTGCAAATATCATAAGATGATACAAGAAGAATAATATATTTGGAAAATGGAAAACCTACTGGTTTGTCTGGACTGTAGAAAGCAAAGGGTAGAGTGGTTCCAACTGAGACTGGTGTCTAGCACACATATCATTCAGAACCTTAAAAACCATATAAATATTTCTTTTTTTTTTTTTTTGAATAAAAAGAATGAAAGAGAGAAAGGAAGAGGAAGAGATTTTAGAAAAAGAGAGAAAAGGAGAAAGAAAGAAACAGCAAAAGAAAGAAAAAATGAAAGAGAAAGAAAGAGGAAGAGATT
>CAUYQU010058220.1:0-13972 GCA_963574635.1 Cheracebus regulus
GTTGCTCCTTTTCTTGTTTAGTGCTTCTTTCAGGAGCTCTTGTAAGGCAGGCCTGGTGGTGATGAAATCTCTCAGCAATTGCTTGTCTGTAAATGATTTTATTTCTCCTTCTCCTATGAAGCTTAGTTTGGCTAGATATGAATTTCTAGATTGAAAGTTCTTTTCTTTAAAAATGTTGAATATTGGCCCCCACTCTCTTCTGGCTTGTCGGGTTTCCGTGGAGAGAGCCACTGTGAGTCTGATGGGCTTCCTTTTGTGGGTAACCTGACCTTTCTCTCTGGCTGCCCTTAGTATTTTGTCCTTCATTTCAACTCTGGTGAATCTGACGATTATGTGCCTTGGAGTTGCTCTTTTTGAGGAATATCTTTGTGGCGTTCTCTGTATTTCCTGGACTTCAATGTTGGTCTGCCTTGCTGGGTTGGGGAAGTTCTCCTGGATAATATCCTGAAAAGTGTTTTCCAGCTTGGATTCATTCTCTCCATCACATTCAGGTATACCTATGAAATGTAGATTAGGTCTTTTCACATAATCCCATATTTCTTGGAGGCTTTGTTCATTTCTTTTCACTCTATTTTCTCTAATCTTGCCTTCTCATTTTATTTCATTGAGCTGGTCTTCAATCTCTGATATTCTTTCTTCTGCTTGGTTGATTCAGCTATTGATACTTGTATATGCTTCTCAAAGTTCTCCTGCTGTGTTTTTCAGCTCCATACAAGTTGTTTATATTCTTCTCTAAGCTGTTTACTCTTGTTAGCATTTCATCTAATCTTTTTTTAAGGTTCTTAACTTCTTTCCTAGTTCCTTTGCATTGGTTTAGCACGTGTTCTCTTAGCTCAGAAATGTTTGTTATTACCCACCTTCTGAAACCTGTTTCTGTAAATTCATCAGATTCATTCTCCATCCAGCTATATTCCCTAACTGAGGTGGAGTTGTGATCCCTTTGAGGAGGAGAGGCATTTTGGTTTTTGGTGTTTTCATCCTTTTTGCACTGGTTTCTTCCCATCTTCTTGGCTTTATCTACCTGTGGACTTTGTAGTTGGTGACTTTCAGATGGAGTCTCTGAGAGGACATTCTTTTTGTTGATGTTGAAGCTATTTCTTTCTGTTTCTTAGTTTTCCCTCTAACCGTCAGGTCCCTCTGCTGCAGGACTGCTGGAGGTCCACTTAAGACCCTACTTGCCTGGGGACCACCCATGGGAGCTGCAGAATAGCAAGGGTTGCTGCCAGCTTCTTCTTCTTTTATCTTCATTCCAGATGGGTACCCACCATATGTCAGCTGAGCTCTCCTTTATGAGGTGTCTCTTTGGGTATGCGGGGGTCGGGGAGCTGCTTGAGGAGACAGTCTGTCCCTTATAGGAACTCAAGTGCATTGCTGGGAGCTCCGTTGTTCCATGCAGAGCTGCTGGACAGGTACATTTAAGTCTGCTGCAGCAGAACTCATAACTGCCTCTTTTCCCAGGTGCTCTGTCCTAGGAAGGTCAAGCTTTATTTATAAGTTCCTGAGGTGCTCTTGCCTTTTTTCATAGATGCCCTGACCCACATGGAGATAGTCTAGTCACAGTCTGCCAGCAGAGGTGTTGCTGAGCCATCGTGGGCTCTGTCCAGCTGCTGTGTGAACTGCCTTGATGCAGTCAGAACTGCCTTGGTATTGGTGGACTGCCTCAGTAGTGGCAGACACCCTTTCCCCCACCTAGCTGAACTGTCCCAGGTTCAGCTGCACTTGCTGAAAAACTCTCAATCTAGAGCGTTTCAGATTGCTTATTTTGTGGGAGTGGTACCCGTCCAGCCAGATCAGCTGGCTCCCTGTCTCAGCCCCCTCCCTTCCAGTTGAATCGGTGGCTCTGTCTTCCAGGCATTCCAGGCACCAGTTGAAATGACCTCCCAGATTTGTGTGAGTTTCTGTACACCATCCCGCAGCACTGGCTGAAGCAGCTGTGATGGAAACTCCTGGCGCTTTTCAGCCCTGGAATCTCCTGGTCTGTGGGCAGTGAAAACTCATTTGGAAATGCGATGATCACTCACCCTCTGCATTGTTCTTCTGGGAACTGCACTCATGAGCTCTTCCTATTTGGCCATCTTGGATCCTCCCTCAAAGCATCTGTATAAAAGAACATTATATTTATGTAAATTAAGACAGAATTTTGAATTAGAGAAAGAAAATTAAACTAAAACCCTGAGTTATTCATAACTTCTTCTACCAGTATTTTCTATATTCAAACCTCCACTATTGTAGTTAAACCATGTAGAATGACTTTCCAAATCATAATTGCTTATCGAAATAATAAAAATTAATTTAATATTTTTTCATCAACATAGATGAAAGTTGTAAAAGTACATAGATGCACAAAGCAATAAAAATCATCTCAAGCTCATCAAAGATTAATATTTTCTTATAAAAATTGTACTTAATGTAAAATGAAATTGAGATCACACTGCCTTGAAATAAGCATTTTTAATTTATGTATCACTAATATTTCAGAATTTGTTACACTTCTATAGTCAAGAATTAGAGTAATCATTTTAATGCATAGTAATTCAAAACAATCATTTATTAATAGTTATATTTTCATTGAAAACAATAGTTCTTGTCAATTTTTGACTTTTTTTCCTAATTCATTTCTAATTTATGTGATTTTAAAGAACAAAACTCTCATTTCTTTATAATTGTATTTATTCATTTGTGCAAAATTATCTCATAGTTTTTAGTGTACAAGTTATAATCAGCATTTTAAAACACATCTGAGAATCATTGATTTTCAAATAGATGAAATTATTTAGTGCTCTGTATTTTCATATTTTTCCTAATATTTTGTTCTTTTACCTTTCCTACCTTTGTTGGTTTGTTTTTGGCTTTTGTCATATCGATTATATTTTCTTGTCTTTCATCAATTCTTTTAGAATATATTTATTTGTCTTTGATTTTTGCTACTAATATGATAAATATAAATATTTAAAATTCTTTTTATAGTATCTATCCCTCTAGTTAGTCAAGTAAAGAATAAAATAGAATATTTTTATTTTTCTTTACCTAATAGAGTTCAATATGTTATTACTTTCATCTGCTCTACTAACTCACATACCTTTTGGTCTAATTAGGATAATGTGACATTTCTTACCAGAATATTGTTACGTTATTGTTCTTACATCATATAATGCTTTCTTTCAAAAGTAGTGTTGAAATTTACAAGTAAGCTTTATAGTATGCTACATGCTATTTTAGCCCACTGTTATTTAGAATAAATATTTATTTTCAACGCATTTACCTCTGAATTACCTACTTTTACATTCTTAGTTTCACTGAACCTATAAGTTGAGTACATTTTTGTTAGTCTTTATGTGAAGAATTTTGTTCTAGCCAAATAACCTGCGAGTCCCACTTTTGAAAATGAAGCTGGAGAAGAGACTGCAGGCAGCTCCTTGTTGGAACTTCCATGTTCCCATGGCCAGCTGGTGCTCTCCAGCCTATCTTTTTGCTGGATCTATACTTCTTCTGTGAAGGTCTCTTGTTGCCTTCACAAAGCACTTTATTAGATGTAACCTTCTTGAGTTGTGACCACTGCTCCTGAAATCCCTCCTCTCCCTTGTACATGGGCATCAGTGAGACCCTGGAATGCATGACCTCCCTACTGAAATAGCCAAATGCCACCACCATATGTCAGCCTGCAGTGATAATAGGAGACTAATAACCCAACAAGGAGGGACCAAATGCAGGAGAGGAATGTGGAGGCTAAAACTATCATCTACCAAGTCAGGCCATTTGGATTTGAAACTCAGTTACAGTTAAAGCTCTGTGACCTTGTTCAAATTACTTAAACTTGTTAAAACTCATTTTCCTCAATTATAAAATTAGAATAAAAGTAGTGCAAAATCTTGGGACGATTTAAAAGGATTAAATAAGTCAATATGTATGTATATGTATGGTAATTAGGAGAATACTTGGAACATAGTAAACATTATGTAAATATTTCAGCAAAATCTAAGCTTCATACAGATAAACATATTTGTCTATTTCATTAGCTACTAAAGCCGTAGTGCCTGAAGCAATACTTGGCAAAAAGAAATTGCCTGATATAGGTTTTTTAATGAAAGAAATAAATGCTTCTAGTTATTATTATTGTTGTTATTAACACTATCCTTAATGCTGTTATTAATATTTTTATTACTACAATGGGAGAACTAATTCAATTATTCTTTCTTAGATATACTTTTTTAATGTCAAGAAGTTTTAAAGTAATTATTAATTTTAAAATAAAATAAAAATGAAATACTTGCAGTATAGTGGTTGATTTCATTTCAAACTTCTGGCTAAAATAGCAACGACTCTTTCCAGTCATGTTTATATGTCTTTTTTTAGTTTAAGTAAAATCTATTCTATATTTCATTAATCTGTCCCATTTGTTCTTTATGAAGAGTGATATTTTATTTTAAATAAGTATTCTTTAAAAATTCCAGTGTTTAAGATTGGCTGTGTCCCTGCCCAGATCTCATATTGAATTGTAGCTCCCATAATTTCCATGCATTGTGGGAGGAACCCTGTGAGAGACAATTGAATCATATGGACAGCAACACATGCTCATCACAGCTTTCTCCGGGCTGGTGAGGATGTGAAGAAGCTGGCCAGCGACAGGTGGGAAGAGGATGCACAGCGATGCTGACATCATGTCTACTTTGCTACCAGTGATGAATGGCACGTGGCATGGTGGAGAGCCGCAGTCAAAGATAACCGGTTTCTTCCTGTACCCATGAGAAGAGGAGGTGAGTCCCTTCCCCTGCCACAATGTCCTGTACTACACAAAATAGGTTGAAGATAACGACTCTGTGTCCAACATCCATATTACATATGG
This sequence comes from Cheracebus regulus, assembly GCA_963574635.1. NCBI lineage: Eukaryota > Metazoa > Chordata > Mammalia > Primates > Pitheciidae > Cheracebus > Cheracebus regulus. Next base: position 4,844 of record CAUYQU010058220.1, read on the forward strand.
TGGAGTTCACCATGCCTCCTGCAACAGCTAAGGGCAGTCAGAGCTCGCAGGTGAATTCAAACACTTTGGCAGCCAGGCTGCAACCTCTTATACTTGCTTCCACTCTGGCCTCCACATCAATTCCCTAACCCCTTTTAAAATTGCCTGTTTCTCCTTTTTCCGAAGTTACTCTTCGGAAGCAAGTCACCAAGTACAAGGCTCTTTTAAGGGGTGGAGAGATAAGCACCGCCTTTTTGAATGGGGAGTACTTACATAAATTATTTGGAATTTTCCTGTAGGAGAGATGCTTCATCTTCATTTATTTGTTAATGAAGTCACTTGTTTATATCAGTAGGTACTCAGGTTATTTATTTTATGATTTGTGTTGTAATCCCAATTTAAGACTTTTGCCCACATTGTTTCACTTTCAGCCTTTTGGAGCTGTTTTGGCTTGACTCCTCTTTTCCTTGGACATACTCCTATCATTTTAATTCTTGAACATTTCACTCTGTGACTCAGAATCTTGTAGATTCTGAGGACGTAGAAGTCTAAACTATTGTCCCCACACTCTGTCTAAAAATCTCTTAAAACACCACAGATCGGACTTCCACAGGAGAAAAGAAAATACAGGATTTTGACCTGCTCTTTTAGTGGTAGAAGCCAAGAAAGCAATAATCTCTCTAGGTTCCCAGAGGGATTCTGACCCTGAGAAATGTGTGAAAACGTTCAGTAAACAGTAACAGGTCATTCTAGGAAGGTTTGCTTTATTCTACTGACCTCAAAGAAACTACAGGAAAGTAACTATAGGAGTGCTATCGTGCAGTAGTTCAGACTTCTATATTCTCTGAATCTGTGAAAGTCTGAGTGTCAGAGTGCAAGGAAATGTTCAAAAGGCAAAAAGACCGAGGTATGTCAAAGGAAAGCAGGAGTCGACTGAAATAGCTCCCAACTGTTCCCAGGTCCTCTGTCATCAATCTATTGCCTGGGAAAGCTTGGGAACACAGAGATTTCCTACCACACAAAGGAGGGTCTGCCTCCCACCAACTTTGGTGTCTCAAGTCTCTAAGGAGCCTAGCAAACTTACCTAGAGCATGTTTAAGGAAGAAAAAGACAAGTGTGGCTGTACAATAAATGAGACTGATGTGGGAATACTTCTTATGGCCCAATGATAAGAGTTACAAAGAAAATGGAATAAAAAAAAATTTTGAAGTACTATTCAAGAATCAACTAGTAGCATGTAAGGAGCATACAGGAAGAAGCCAAAGTTTAATTTTGGATTCCTAGGGCTTGGAAAACATCACAGAGGTCATACATAATAGACAGGCATCTTCATGGGTACAGATACTAAAGGAAAGAAGGATGTAAAACAATTTTTCAACATATCATGAAGAAAGATGTGATAAAATATCTTACCACACTTCTAACAGGAAACTATTAATCACCTCAGAAAAATAAGATCTGCCTGGAAGATCAAGTGAGAGAAATATATCACAATACAAAAAGAAACTACAAAGTGATGGAAATTAGAAAAAGAAAGTCCTAAAAATGGAGAATATATTAAGAAGATCAAACTTGTACAGAACATCAATTCAATTACAGGAGAAAGAGACTAGGTAGAAGAAAATAAAGGAGAGGGGAAAAACATAAAAAATAGAAGTTTTATTATTCTAAGAAGACTTTAGTAATAAAAGAAACACATTAAGTAATTCTGGTAAAAATTCTTCACTTGAAATAAAAAATGATAAAATGAAACCTTAAAATTTCAATGCAGATTTACAAATTATTTATACAGAGCAAAGAAGCATTATGTCTTTTATTTGCAACATACAATGTTGAGATTGTTAAATTCTTTCTATCTACCATAGAAGAACAAGACTGTAATTCAAAACCCCATTCACATATAAGATTTCATTCACAGGTCAGAGTGACAAGAAAACTTACGAGGTTAAGATGGATTAAAATACACAAGAAAGAACGGTAAAATACAGTGAAAACTGGAATGACTAATTCAGCTGAAAGGCAATAGACCGATGGTGGAGGAAAAAACCATGAAGAAGGGCAATCTTGAGTCTAGGAGCTGACAAAATTGAAAGTATCTCATGTACAACAAAATTAACTTCAGGATATAATTTGAATATGAAAAAATAGAAATATTTTTATCAAATATTTACATATTATATAATTCCATAACTCATATATTAATGTGTATTATATAATAATATATATTAACCTCTATGTTGTAAGTTTTTTTTAACAAATGATTCTGAAGCTTTAGAGTGGAAGTATTACACTAAAAAAAATATAAATGCTTTGCCTGACAAAATTTTCATTAATGAAGACAAAAAATAGATTCGGATTTTTACATCGTATAGCATATCAAGTTATTCTCCAAAAAGAGTTCCTACAAATTTATATTAAAAAGAAAACAATTCAACATAAAAAAAATCACATAACAGGAACAAATAATTCTCAAATGAGAAATTCAAAAGAACTTAAGAAAAAACATGTAAGATGATTCTCAACTTCACTACCAGGCAATGAAAACTGTCAAATGAATAAAGAGGTCCTAAGTTCACCTATCTTGCTAGCAAACATTTTTGTAAAAGAAAATAAAGAGAGAATGTCTGTTGCTGTGACTATGCAGTAAAAAAGTTACTGTTACATGTTATTAATAGGATATTTTGGAAATTAGTCTTGTAATAAAACTGAAAATATGTATGTATAAGTGTGTGTATGCACATGTGTATATATATTATGATGCTCTTGACATTAAGGAGCCAAATACATGTATATACATATGTATGTTTGTGTATGTGCATAGATACAGCTATACCTATACACATATACACATACAGATTTAAATATATGAATAAAAAATAATTAAGTTCATAATTGAATGGGGTCATAAACTATAGACAGCTATTTCTTCCATCATTGTCTTTAGACACCTTTGCTTAGATTGTCACTCCTTGCTTGTTGATATTTTAGAAAGACGGAACAGTTCCCAGATCAGTCCTGACCCTTTGTTCTGTTGCCTGCTGTGGAGAAAGGAGGCATGGTCTATCCACTTACCTTTTCTCTCTTTCTCCAGTCTCTCCTTCTGCTCTCTTCACCTGGGAAAGATGGACAAAAGAAATGTTAGAGAAAGGCGGGGACGGTTTTGTATCACCAATGCTTTGCAATTCAGTCTTTGACACCTTTTGCGTGGCAGGTATTCAAATGCTTGCCTTCTGGTAAAATGTATCCATGGATCCTTCTGGAGACTTGTGGCATTTGTATGCAACAGATGTTAGGAGATGCCTTCAGCGAGCATGGATTTGCTCCTAGATTTACACTCTGCTGCTTATCACCACTGCGCTCTCTCCTCCCAAAAGGTTAGTTTTGAAGTAGCTCAGACTCATTTGGCACTTTAGTGTCTATGTATTTCCTGGAGATTTCACACATTGATGACATCCAAAACTGTACAGGTGTAGCTGTTACATTATGACTGTATCACCCTTCATCCAGGTTGTTCCCACTAGCCTCCTACTTTCAAAATTCTCCAGGTGAGGACAGGCCCAGGCACCAGGCACCATTCTCTATCGTGGCGTATTCCCCACAACTCCCAGAAACTCTTTGCAAGTTCTCCCAAGAATCATCATCACCACATTTCATTTTCAGTGGCCACACCAAGGTGGGCATATGTGGTTCTGCCAGACAGGAAGAAGCCAGCTGCCAAGAGGCTGATGTTTCCTTCCTGTGGGCCCCACTAAACTAGGAAGTTCCTCGCTTGGCTTAGTGGAAAACGGTGATCAACGAAAGATGCAATGAAAGAGATAAACTCACAGTACTCCTCATCCCTGCTGAGACTCCTTCAAACTGTAATTTTTTTTAGCTTTCTTCTTATATAAACAATTTTAGAATGATGGAGTGAATATCACAGCACTGCAGTTTTGCTATCTTTGGACAGATCCCGGAGGGGATGTCTGAAAATTCCTACATACTCTCTGAAGCAAGTAAGTGCACTTATCAACTACAATTTTTCAAGACTGGGAGCTCACTCAAACATAAACACAAAAGAAAACTCTCACTCATGTAGGTACATACATACATAGTTTGACTCGATTATTGCATAAAATAAAAACACCAGTTTATAATGCCAGATATGCAAAGATATAGCAATTTTTTAAAAACCCAAATTGGTAATTATCTGAATTTTTAAAATTGAGGCATAATTGACTAAATTATGATTTGACAGAATGAAGTAATTTGCTGCTATAAAATACACTGATCAAAATCTAAAATAATGTTATAATCTATTTGAAATGATCAAAGAAAGATATGAAGATATTTGGAGCATGATCCTACTTTTTTAAATGAACAGCAACAAGAAGAGAATTCCTTTTATGTTTGTACATAATTATATAAGCATGAAGAATGGTGTGGAAAGATGAATGCCAGGCTTCTCATCTATTCTGTTGTAGAAAAGGTTGCAGTGGGAAGAATAAAACCTGCTAAAAATAAGAAATAAAGTTTGTATGGTACATGTTAGCAGAAAAGAAATATAAGCTTCTATCTATGACAGTACTATAAATATGCAAACACTGTATTTATACAAAAACTAAAAGGCTAAAAGGATAAATGAAATAATTAATTTGATTTTGATTTGAGATTGTGAGTTAGCTTAGCTTCGAGTTTTGTTAATTTCAGTAAAGTAGTTGGGGAGAAAATGCCTGGAGTTTGTTTTGTGTAAATATCTATTTCCCATTCTCAGGTTTTTTTTTTTTCAGTTACAATTTCACTATAAAATCTCCCTTTAACACTTCAAATTGAAGTACTCTGTTCCTCCCTTAAACTATTATGGAAATTATGTAGTGCATACTTAATGGAACAATTAAAACAGTTAATCATCTACTCCCTCACTTATTTTTCTTCTTGACCTATATGTATCTTTAATTCTTAACAGAATTTAAACATTGTCATTTGACCCAGTTAGATTTTGAATTATTTGTGGTTAGAGAAGCTCTCTAATAAATCTCAGGATTTCTCAAATCTTCCACTGCTTTGCACGTATAGATAGCTGCTGTAAAATTTGCAGGATTAATTGAAGAATAAGATTATTTTGACTTATGGGGGCAATTGATTTAATTTGCCACCTTATTCCTTCACTCAACAAATATATATTGAATGTCTATTCTTGTGAGCACTAGGGCTATTCAACAGGCAACTTACATATCCATGGCATTAAGTAGAGACACAATATAATAGCAAATAATTATATAAGCAGTGAAGAACAAACCAGGTAGAGCAAGGGGGAGATAAATGATTCCTTCCTTCATGGGAGAAAGAAACGATTATTTTGAGGAGGCACCCTTTGAGCAGAGATCTGACTGTCATGAAGAGTAAAACCATATGGTTAACAGAAAGTATTTCAGACAGTGATCCAGGAGAGCAAGGAAGCCCCTGTAAGCAAATAGAGCAAAAGGTCAGGTCATGCAGAAACTTCCAGGCTTTAGAACTTTAATAATGTTAGGAAGTCTTTGGAAGGTTTTTGTTCTTGTTTTTTTGACAGATTCTTGTTCTGTCAATCAGGCTGGAGTGCAGTGGCATGATCACAGCTCACTGTAACCTCCACGTCATAGGTTCAAGTGATTCCCCTGCCTCAGCCTCCCAAGTAGCTGGGACCACAGGCACCTGGCACCACGTCCAGCTAACTTTGTATTTTTAGTAGAGACGGGTTTTTTGCTATGTTGGCCAGGTTGGTCTTGAACTTCTGACCTCAAGTGATCTGGCCTCAAGTAATCCCAAAGTGCTGGGATTACATGCATGAGCCAAACTACCATAATCACATATACATTTAAAACTCATTGTCTGGTTGCTGCTGAGAATAGACTACAGGGCACAAAAAGTGAAACAGTGAGAAGATTGAGGAGGCTATTATGGAAAACCAGCAAGAGTCAGTGGGAGAAAAAAATAAAAGTGGAAGTAGGAAGAAATAATCAGAATTGAAATAATTTCGGGAAAGGTTTGTTCACAGACTTTATGTAAAATATGAATAATAGAAAAGAGTAAAAAATCATTTCAGCTCTAAGGCTGGGAAACCTGGATGATTGATAGTTCTATTTAATAAGATAGGAACATTCAGAGACAGTAAGTTTGGCATCTAGAAATGAATCATTGTATTCTGAACATTTTTGTGTTTTAGATGAATACTAAACAGCAGTATTAGATAAGCTAACTGCTCTAACACACAACTCTAAAGTATCAGTGGCTTAGCCCAATGAACAGTTATTTCCTATTCATATTGTATTCTACTCTAGTTTGGCAATGGTGGTTGGGGCAAAGAGGTCATTCAGAAATTCAGACTCCTACACTCTTCCCTTCTTCTTCCAGAAAGTCTAGTTATAAATGTTAGTTATTTTGAACAAAATCTGCTATGACTCCAGATGGAGAGGAGTTATAGTGGCCCAGATCAGTTTTCAGAGCTCAGGCAATAAAGAAATATGAATTCACTTATGTAAAATAGACAATTCGACATGTCTACTCTTAGAAAGCTCTTTGATCATTTTAACCATTAGAACTCAAACTTCTTCTACTTTACTTTTCCTTATCTACATCCTCACTCCTCCATCTTCATATTGCTCTTGTTATTATTTTAAAAATATACAGCAAAGTTTAACTACAAATCAGTAGCCTTCCTCCCATTCAGTTACCCAAATCTATTAGTAAGATATTGAACTAAATTTTATTTCATCTCCAGCATTTTGTTTCTAGGAGCTTTTTTTTTCTCAGTAGTTTAGTAGAGCTCTCAGGAGGGACAGAAAGACACATGTAAGTATACGACAATTTTTAATGGTTGTCCTGTCATGTGAAGGAAATAGTATCTTTTTTTGAATGAGGAGCTTCGGAATCATAGCAACTTTCATTTATATGCCATATATGATATTTGCAAGTTTATAATCTCAGAACATACACTTAAGTTCTCAATCTTTTCTCATTGGTTAAGTGAAGGTGTATTAATTAGACAAAGGATATTGCTTCAAGCTTTGCTATGAAATCAATACTCCATATAGGCAAATCACAGCCAGGATTTATGGCTGATGGCAAAATAATATCCTGAGGATACTTTCCTCTTCTGAAGGTCTTTTATATGATCTTCTAGTAAGTTGCTCCTATCTGCATTCAAAGGCTTGGTGAATTAGAAGCTCACTTCCCACAGCACATAGCCCACCAGCCCCCTGTCAACAGAAAATAATTCCTAGTTATCCATGAACATAGAACTTCTCCTCTACCATGGTGAAATCACTTTTATAGGTAATGTTTTCTTCTTTATTCTTGGAAAATTTTCAAAATGTTTATAATAAATGTACATTGTTTGCATAGGTGGAAAAATTATTATTTTATAAAAATACATGTATTTTTCCACTTATTTTGAATCTTATTAGTAGAAAACTAGATTTTTAGTCTTTTTAAACCAAAAATTAGTTAAAATATAGAAAAAATGTCTAATGTGTCCTAGTTTGTGTGTTGAAATATACCTATAGAAGTATTGAACTTTATAGATCATTTGTTCTTTATTCTTTGTCTTTATTATACTGACACATAGATCCTAATAATTTAAGGTATTTTTGAACCTGGTAAGAAGCTACACAAAAAAATTAATTCACATCTCAACATAAACTTGGTGTCAAAAATTCAGTTGTGGCCAGGCATGGTGGCTCATGCCAGTAATCACAGCACTTTTAGAGGCAGAGATGGGTGGATCACCATAAGTCAGTAGTTCAAGACCAGGCTGATCAACATGGTGAAACCCCAACCCTACCAAAAATTAAAAAATTAGCTGGGCATGATGATGTACACCTGTAGCCCCAGCTACTTGAGAGGCTGAGACAGGTAAATTGCTTGAACCCAGGAGGCAGAGGTTGCAATGAGCCAAGATTGTGCTGCTGCATTCCAGCCTAGGTGACAGAGTGAGACTGTCTCAATACCAAAAACCTGGCAGAGACACAACTAACAAAGAAAATTTGAGGCCAATATCCATGATGAACATTGGTGCAAAAATCCTTAATAAAATACTGGCAAACTGATTCCAACAGCACATCAAAAAGCTTATTCATCACCGTCAAGTCGGCTTCATCCCTGGGATGCAAGGCTGGTTAAACATATGCAAATATATAAACGTAATCCATCACATAAACAGAACCAAAGACAAAAACCACATAATTATCTCAATAGAGGCAGAGAAGGCCTTCAACAAAATTCAACAGCCCTTAATGCTAAAAACTCTCAATAAACTAGGTACCAATGGAAAGTATCTCAAAATAAAAAGAACTACTTATGACAAACCCACAGCCAATATCATACTGAATGGGCAAAAACTGGAAGCATTCCCTTTGAAAACTGGCATAAGATAAGGATGCGCTCTCTCACCATTCCCATTCAACATAGTATTGCAAGTACTGGCAAGAGCAATCAGGCAAGAAAAAGAAATAAAACGTATGCAATTAGAAAAAGAGGAAGTCAAATTGTTTCTATTTGCAGGTGAAATAATTATATATTTGGAAGACCCCATCTTCTCAGCCCAAAATCTCCTTAAGCTGACAAGCAACTTCAGCAAAGCCTCAGGATACAAAATCAGTGTGCAAAAATCACAAGCATTCCTTTAAGCCAATAACAGACTAACAGAGAGCCAAATCATGAGTGAACTCCCATTCACAATTGCCAGAAAGAGAATAAAATACCTAGGAATACAGTTAACAAAGGATGTAAAGGACCTCTTCAAGGAGAACTACAAACTGCTGCTCACGAAATTAAGGGAAGACACAAACTGATAGAAAAACATTCCATGCTAATGGGTAGGAAGAATCAAGATCATGAAAATGGCCATACAAAGTAATTTACAGATTCAACGCTATCCCCATCAATCTACCAATGACCTTCTTCACAGAACTGGAAAAAAAACAAATCTTAAACTTCATATGGAACCAAAAGAGAGCCTGCATAGCTAAGACAATCCTAAGCAAAAAAAAAAAAAAATAGATAAAAACAAAGCCTGAGGCATCACACTACCTGACTTCAAACTATACTACAAGCCTACAGTAATCAAAAGAGCATTGTACTGGTACAAACACAGAGATATAGAACGATGGAACAGAACAGAGGCCTTGGAGG
>CAUYQU010058223.1:0-12137 GCA_963574635.1 Cheracebus regulus
GAAATGCCAGATATAGGTGAAGGGGAGGAAGGCAACAAATTACACTGCCACGTGTGTACCTATGCAACAATATTGTATGTTCTTCACATGTACCCCAAAACCTAAAATGCAATAAAAAATAAAATTAAAAAAAAAAAGAATGTCTTTTTCTAGTGTCTTCAGTGCAGCTCTTCCATAAATCAGGTATCTCTGTTCATGAAGGTCTACTTTTGGATTATATGTTCTATACATTGACCTATTTGTATATTCTTGCCCCAATACCACTTTAGCTTTATAATAACCTTTCTTTTATTCTAGGAATATAAATCCTTAATTTGTTTCAAGATTGCCTTGGCTTTTCTTATCCTTTTGCGTTTCCACACATATTTTGAAATTAACTAATCAATTTTCATTTTAAAAAGGACCAACATAAACCAAGACCAAAACCACAAAACTCTGCTTCAAATTAAATTGGGATTATTTTGAATCTATAGTTTAAAAAATATTGAAATATCTACAATATTGAACATTCCAGTCCAAGATTGTGGCATATCTCTGTGTATGTAGGTTTTCTTAATGTTTCTCCATTAAGTTTCGCAGTTTTCAATATGGAGGTCTTGCACATCTTTCATTACATACATTACTAGACGTTTGATAATTTTCCTGTAGTGTAATTTTTCAAATTTTACTTTCTCATTGTTGCTGTATATAGATATATAATCAATCTTTGTAGTTTGACCTTATATTTGACACTTTGGCAAATTCACTTTTTAATTTTCATGGCTTAGTTTTAGGTTCCTTCTGGAATTCCCATGTATATAATTTTTGAATAAAGACAGTTTTAATTCTGTCGGGTTTTGCTTTGTATATTTGGACGTAGTTATGTTTATACAGATTGTATATATATATATATATATATATATATACACACACACATACAGACATATACATATATATACATATATACATATACACACATATATATATATATACATATATATAAAATTGATCACCCGTGTCAGAGCCAAAATTCTATCCTTGTAGAAAAAGTGTCAAATCATGTTATTTGACAGGTGTTTTCTAGCAAAATCATAGGTGTTTATATAAATATATATATACAAAATCATGAATTTTGTGTAAGTTGAATTCATCCTTTGATCATTACAGAATGTACCTCTCCATCTCCAGTTGTAGCTCCTGCTTTCAAGTCTACTTTGTCTGATGTTGCTATTGCTACTCTACCTTTTTTTTGGTTAATATTTGCAGTGCATATTTTATGTTTTAGTTCCAGAATCTTCATTTATTTCTTATAAAGTTTCCAATTCTGTGCTGAAATTTTTGATCGTTACTTATTTTCTTAAGCACATTATAGTTTCTTTAATGTCCATGCTTGATAATTCCAATATCTGAATATCTTTTACTTTTTTTAGATGGAGTTTCGCTCTTGTTGTCAAGGCTAGAGTGCAATGGCATGGAATATTATGCAGCCATCAAAAATGATGAGTTTGTATCCTTTGAAGGGACATGGATGAACCTGGAAACCATCATTCTCAGCAAACTGACACAAGAACACAAAATCAAACACTGCATGTTCTCACTCATAAGTGGGTGTTGAACAATGAGAACACATGGACACAGGGAGGGGAGCACTACACGCTGGGGTATGTTGGGGGGAAATAGGGGAGGGACAGTGGGGGATGGGGAGTTGGGGGGAGATAGCATGGGGAGAAATGCCAGATAGGTGAAGGGGAGGAAGGCAACAAATCACACTGCCACGTGTGTACCTATGCAACAATAATGTATGTTCTTCACATGTACCCTAAAACCTAAAATGCAATAAAAAATAAAATTAAAAAAAAAAAGATCTGTGCATGTGCCCCAGAACTTAAAGTATAATTTAAAAAAAAAAGAAAAACCTCAGTTATTTTATACATTTTATATATGTTTTGGTAGATAAAATAAATTCTGTAAAACAACAGAAAAGTAATTTAAGTACTTGTAAATCTAGGTCAATATCGCCAAGACAATGGAGTTAAACTAAGCTGATCAGAGAAAGCAAAAGTTGGAAAACACTGAGGGGTCATCTTTTCGACCTATCAGAAGTTGGGATCCCATCTACAACATCCACAGCAAGTCAACAACCAATTTTTTCTTAAGTCTTTCCATCAACAGGAACCTTGCCATCTTACAAGCAGTTCATCCTATCACTGAATGGCTCTAGGTCTTAGAAAGTTCCCCCGGGGAAAGAAATGTGTTTCTCCATACCTTTCATCTATCAATCCAAGTTCTGTCCTCTGGTGTCCTAAAGAGTAAGTTAGCTCTTTTGAAAATTATTTCTCTTCCCGTATTTTTGGCTTATCATGTGTCTGTATAATTAGGCTCCTTTCCATGGTTTACAAGTACTTTGCAGACGTGATGTGGGGTCTCTGCACTTTTTCTTGGTGATGTCTTCGGACGCGGCATAGTATGGTGGTATCCTCTGAAATTGCAGATTCCAAGCCTGAATGGGTTGTTGAAAGGGGACCTTCTTTATATATGTACATATGCTCTGAGCATATAAAAACATTTTCTTCTCTGTGGTATTTGTGCAGCAGCTGTTTATAAAAGAAAGCAACAGCTTCACCTTTGTTTCTGTTAAGTATCAGCCTGTTGGTTCAGCCCATAATTCCAACTATAAAGGCTGAAGCTGAATTCTAGATATTGAGCCTATCACTCAGGGCATCACTGTTCCTGCAAGCTCAGAACCAAGTCTGCTAAGCATTCCTTCTGTGTTTTGTATGAAAAAGTCTCAAACAAAAAGAAACTAAACAGGTAGCCCTTTCACATGCCACTAGAGATTTGCTTCTACTTCAACTGTGCAGTTGTATTTAAGTGAAGTTGTTTTGGAAGTTACAAATCCACCTAATGCTACTTTGCTCTCCTATGAAAGGCTGAAAAGAAGGTGCCTGTGTGCGAAGCGCCAGCCATTTCACTGACATGCTCACCTTCACAGCCTAGGCAAGGGTGTTTATCCCACTCAACACATAAGGATTCTGAGTGTGGAGGTGTTCAATAGCTTACCTAAAGCCACAGAGTGAGTGGGAGGTAGGTGAGTGACTACGATAGAGACCCCAGGGATCCTTCACATGCGAACACATCAAGAGAAGACATCAAGTGGTGACACCCAGGTATATCATTTCAGGTTTTCCATCACTCTATTCCAATTTCAAAAATGATAATCTTAGGCTGGGCGAAGTGGCTCACACATGTAATCCTAGCACTCTGGGAGGCCAAGGCAGACGGATCACTTGAGATCAGGAGTTCAAGGCAGGCCTGGCCAATGTGGTGAAACCCCATCTCTATTTAAAAAATTACAAACAATTAGCCAGGAGAACGCTATCACAAGAACCGCAAGGATGAGGTCTGCCCCCATGATTCAATCACCTCCCAGAAGGCCCCTCCCCTAACAATGGGAATTACAGTTTAACATGAGATATGGATGGAGACACAGAGCCAAACCATATCGACCATCAATCCTAAACAGTGGGCTTAACTTTCCTTTCAGGTCTCGGAGAAGTACCCAGGACAATAAAATATGCCTGCTTCATCATTTCATTCATTTATCCATCCTTTCATTCTTTCATGCCGTGAACAACATAAACTGGAGCTCATTCCTCGCTTCTGCTCTATGAAAACATTTTTACAGCTGCCCATCTTTCTACTTATCCTTGGTTACTTGCCATTTCTTCAGCATTTGTACTTCCCCTTTCACAATGTGAACTCAGTGGACAGCACCTAAATTGGTTTTGTTAGATATCACCCTATTTTTCTTTTGGATTATCATCATGTCAGTGAATAGTTGGAATTTCTTCTTCCAGAAGAAATCAAATTCCTTCAAAGGATATACGATGTGCCTTTTCTTGAAACATGGAGACCAGTTTTCCTAAAAGCCATGGCACGTGTCTGATTGGCCTGGCACTTCCTTTCTTGCTGACCGAGACCTCCGTCGGGGTGGAGTTATTGTCTCTGACACTGCGACTCAGTCTTGAATACGCATTCCCCTTGTAGCTTTCTCCATCATTTTTGAGAAGGCATGTTAACCAATAAAGTAAAAAATTTAATGACATTTAGTGGGATGTGTTAAGATATTTGTTTACTCAGCAAGTATTGATTGATTTCTTACAAAACGCCAGTCTTGTGACCTATGTAGGCAAAAGGTCACCTCTACTCTTGCTTCCCAGGAACTCTGCCAGCTGCTCTTTAAAGGTTACAAATGCTGGCCCAGTTCAACCAGAATTAATCCAGGCATGTTCTTTCTTTGGCTAGCATGCTGCATTATAAAACGAAGCCATTTCTCCAAAATTCAAAGATTTCATATACAATTCCAAATTATTAATTCCTCTTGAAAAACTGGAACACGGCTCTGAGACTGTATATACATAAGGCCAAAACCCGTGAGAGACACGCAGCAGCTTCCTCTGCAGACGGGCTTTATTTCTCCATGTCAATGAAAATACGTTCTGCAGGTGCTATGTCAACACACCATGTCTGTGTTTAAAGCACACCCCTGGCCTTTGCCTGTCTCCCTCCTGAGCCCTGTAGGCCTCCAGGTTTACACCTCCTACCCTCAGTATTGCCTGAAACCTCCTCTCTTTAGGACTCCCATAAATTATCTCTGCCATTCCTACTCCCTTGGATTGGTAAATTATTGTATCAGTGTAAACCCATGCCACCGCTAGCCCATATGGCCCATCATAAAAAAATTGGAAAAAGGTACCCTGATTCCACGTTAATCCATCTGTTGGAAAACTGCTGTGAAATACAGATTTTGTCATATCAAGTTACATGGCTACTTTATTCCAGAAATTTATCATAGTAAATAAGCAATAACAAAGCCGTGAATTGCACTATGTGAATGGTGTCTCTCCACACGGGACACTGGCAGACAGGGTCCAGTCTGTACCACCATCCATGACAGCCCCCAACCCACACGTGCTTGTCATCTACTGCAGTTCCACCCAACAGCACCACCACCAACACATCCACTATTACACACACAGTATCACAAAGGCCATTATGCTGAGGAGAGGTTTTTCCCTTCCAACTGTTGATTCTATAAAATGTTTTCCTTCTAAAATTTGCTCTCCAGATATTTCACCCTGCACAGGGTTCTATATGCTGCTATTTGAAAATCAGTTGCAGAATCTTCACTAACCTCCCAGACAGATATTTTGAGATAATATTAAGGGGAGTTTATTTCTATAGTTTAAAGAAATATTTTTCCCTGTCACATTAAAATCTTTTTGAATGCTCTGGGGCCATCACAGCTCACTGCAGCTTCACCCTCCTGAGCTCAAGCAAGCCTCTCTATCAACTGGGTCTACAGACGTGCATCACCATGCCTAGCAAATTTTTATTTTTTATTACTTCTTATAAATACAAGGTCTCTCTATGTTGCATAGGCTGGTCTCAAACTCCTGGCCTCAAGTGATCCTCCTGCCTCAGTCTCCCAAAGTGCTGGGATTACAGGTGTGATCCACTGTGTCTTGCTTAGAAATATATCTTAAGAAACTATGACTAATTAACTAAAACAAATGTTTGGTGATGGGGATAGATTCTTCTGATGGGGCTGCTGCTTCTCATGGAAGGAACAAACTTCAAAATAGTTTTGTTTATTTTACATATAACTTACCATAAAGCATTAAATCTGTGCAAATTTATTTAGAAAATAAGGCATGAAGTAGGTGCTCACAGCAAAATCTCTTGACTCTAATTCCAGTGTTCATTCTAGCTTGCTGAGCTTCCAATAAGCAGGAAGAGCTGAAAGCTGAGGGGCAGAGAAGTTAGCACCTATGAAAAGGTAAGCAGAAATTGCAGACACTCAATGTTTAAAAGGATCCACAAGAAAAACCTTAAGTGTCCTAAAGAGTCAAATAGATCACGGGTGTCATAAAACTCTAGGGCACAGCCTTGCTAAGTGCCCAGAAAGGGTGAGAAAGAACTCCCCAGTTCCCTTGAGAAGTATCTCTAGTCAATCAACTGTATTCCCATGTTCCATCAGGACTCCAGGGACAGCAATTCTCCTGGGACATTGTCCCAGTGAGCAGATATTCCTTACCCCTAAACAATTTGATCAGTACGCTCCCCACTTCCAAACACATAGAGAGCCCAGGACAAGCATCCCTCATGGTGAGCAATCTTCAAATGTTAGCTGATTGGGCTCATTGTGGAGGTTTACGCCTATAACCCCAGCACTTTGGGAGGTCAAGGCAAGAGGAATGATTGAGGCCAGGAGTTTGGGACCAACCTGAGCTACAGAGCTAAACTCCATCTGTATAAAGAAATTTAAAATTTAAAAAATTTAAATTTGGTGGGGGAATATGGTGGCATGCAACTATATAGATCTGCTCAGAAAGCTCAGCAGGGAGGAACATTTGAGCATAGGAGCTGGAGGCTGCTGTGTACTGTGCTTGTACCACAATACTCCAGCCTGGGCAATAGAGCAAGAATCTGTCTTTAAAAACATTTTAAACAAGTGTTAGCTGTATTAATGCACAGAATCCACACATTAATTCACAGTAAAGATATGCTAAACACAATATTTTAATCTTCACATTTACATGATTAATATGATGTTTTCTCAAACTACATATCACATATTAGTAGTTTATAAACTTTTAAATTTCCATGGAAAATAAAATCATCTGCCACAGAAGGAAAAGAAAAATAACTCTTGAATGTAGGTAAGGCCATGCAGGCACCCCTCTTGTCACTGTGCTTCAGGTGGTTGTGCTTTGCAGATACTATATTTTTTAACAAATCAAAGGTTTAGGGTGACTCTGCATTAAGCAAATCCACAGGAGACATTTTGCCAATAACCACATGCTCACGTTATGTCTCTGTAGCACATTTTGGTAATTCATATAATATTTCCAGTGTTTCCATTATTATTATATTTGTTACTGTGCTATGATCAATAATCATTGACATTAATATTGTATTGTTTTGGGGCATCACAAACCATGCCTACATAAAACAGTGAACTTATAAATGTTACATGTGTTTTGACTGCTACACCAACTGCCTGTTACACTCTCTCTCTCTCCCTGCTCAGATGGGCCTCCCTATACCTGGAGATGCAACTATATTGTATTAGGCCAGTTCATAATGCTACAATGGCACCTAAGTGTGCTACTGAAAGGAAGGGTTGCATGTCTCTCATTTTAAATCAAAAGCTGGAAATGATGAAGCTCAATGAGGAAGGCATGTTGAAAGCCGAGATGGGCTTTGCACCAAGTCGATAGCACCGACCACTTAGCCACGTTGTGAATGCAAAGAAAACTTTATCAAGGAAGTAAAATGTGCTACTCCAGTGCACACGCAAACGAAACGAAACGAAAGCAAACAGCCATATTGCTGATACAGAGAAAGTTTGAGTTATCTGGATACAAGATCAAACCAGCCATAACATTCCCTTAAGACAAAGCCTAATCTAAAGCAAGGCCCCCAACTGTCTTTAATTCTATGAAGGCTGACAGAGGTGAGGAAGCTGCCAAAGGCAAGTTTGAAGGTTGATTCAGGAGACTTAAGGAAAGAAACTGCCTCCATCATGTAAAAGTAATGGGTGAAGTAACAAATGCTAATGTAGAAGCTGTAGTGAGTTATCCAGAGCATCTAGCTAAGATTGTTGCTGAAGGCAGCTACACCAAACAACAGGTGTTCAGTGTAGAGAAAACAGCCTTCTATTGCAAGAAGGTGCCATCTGGGACTTTCATAGCTAGAGAGGAAAAGTCAATGCATGGCTTCAAAGCTTCCAATGACAGGCTGATCATCTTATTAGGGGTGAATGCAGCTAGTGACTTTAAGCTTAACCCCAGGCTCACTTCCATTAAAATCTATTGCTAGGGCCATGCTCTATAAATGGGGAAAATGCCTAGATGACAGCACATCTGTTTACAGTGTGTTTTACTGAATATTTTAAGTGTACTGTTGAGAACTCCTGCTCAGAATATTACTGCTTATTGACAATGCAACTGGTCACCTAAAAGATGTACAAGAAGATTAATTTTGTTTTCATGACTACTAACTTAATATCCATTCTGTAGCCCATGGATGAAGGAGCAATTTTAACTTTCAAGTCTTATTATTTAAGAAATATATTTCATAAGGCTATATAGCTGCCATAGATATTGAGTCTTCTTATAGAGCTTGGCAAAGATCTTTGAAAACCTTCTGGAAAGGATTCCTCATCCTAGGTGCTCTAACAACATTCATGATTCATGGGAGGAGGTCAAAATATCAGCATAAACAGGAATTAGAAGAAATTGATTCCGTCTTTCAAGACTTCAGTGGAGGAAGCCATTGCAAATGTGGTAAAAGTAACAAGAGAACTAGAACTAGAAGTGGGGCCTGAAGATTTGACCAAATTGCTTCAATCTCGTTACTTGAATGGATGAGGAGTTGCTTCTTATAGATGAGCAGAGAAAGTGTATTCTTTTTTGTTTTTGTTTTTGTTTTGAGACAGAATCTTGTTCTGTCACCCAGGCTGGAGTGCAGTAGTGTGATCTCCGCTCTCTGCAATCTCTGTCTCCTGGCTTCAAGTGGGTTTCCTGCCTCAGTCTCCTGAGTATCTGGGATTACAGGTGCACGGCACCATATCTGGCTGATTTATTTTTAGTTTCTTTTTGTATTTTTAATAGAGATAGCGTTTCACTGTTAGGCAAGCTGGTCTCAAACTCCTGACCTCAGGTGATCTGCCTGCCTCGGCCTCCCAAAGTGCTGGGATTACAGCCATGGGCCACTGTACCCAAACTGTACATTGGTTTTGAGACAAAATACTATTGCATAATTAATAGGCTACAGTACAGTGTCGACATAACTTTTAAATGCAATGAGAAACCAAAACACGCATGTGCTGCACTTTCTTGCTACATTTGCTTTACTGCGGTCATCTGGAATCTAACCTGTAGTATCTCTGAGGATATGCCCGTAATAATACCACATTTTAATTTTTCCAAATATACATTTTGTTAAATCACCACCATTTTCTTAAAAAGCAATATGTTTAAGCCAATAACATACTCAGAGTGAGATTAAATCCTTTAAAAGAACTTTTTGAATGTAATAAACTTAGTATATAATAATTACACCAAACTTCTCTTATTTCTGTTTTTTTACCACTCACCGGTGATTTTGATGCTTCCTTCTCCTCACCCTTCTGCACAGTTCAGTGCCAGGCCTGCCATTCCTTCAGGGGTTGAGGGCAAAGTGAAGAGAGGGTTGCCAACTATCCCAGCAAAGAGAGGGGCCCTGGGACATGAGACTCTAAATGCTAAAACAGGAAACGTCCTGGGTAAACTGGGATGCATTGGTCTCACTTAAGGGCAACTACATTCAAGTGATTACGGTGATTCCACCACACACCTTGGCTTTCTCTGAGTGGTGCGGCCCATCTCACACAGGAATGCTTGATGCTAACAGTGGCTACTACAGGGTGAGCAAGGGCAGCAACGACAATGGAATGGTCCTGCTCCATCTATGAAACACTGTAGTAGAAACTGGGAGTATGAGAGGCCTCCGAAACACCTTCTGAAGCCTGTTTGTCATTTTTCTTTATATCTAATCAGGTGTTTACATAAAACTCAACAGAATATGTATATGAAAACTTTTCAAAAGTATGAAATGTTCATACTATTCTATCTTCACTTATTTTTCCTTTTTGCTAGAAAGATGTCTCCACACACTCTCAATACCAATTTCAGTCTATGTTCCAGCTACAACTATACCTCCTCTCTCTGGAAGCCTCAGGGGAATGTTTGGGTAATGAAGAGCACTGTATCCACACTTTACAATTTTGGAAGTTAAAGCCACCCATCTGCGGCACGTGCCGGTGCTAACTGCCAAGTACTGAACTGATAAAGATTCTCACCATAATGATAATTCTCTGTACAAGAAAGGAATAAAAGTATGTCTCAAAAATCTGAAAATGACTGATGCCTGCCATCTCATGAAGACTATCTGTCACACGATTTCAATTGATGATTTGAGATTGCATGTGAGTGGAATGCAGGTGCTTCAAGTTGCCTAACTAGCTCAACACTTGTTCTCAGCAACACAAAAACAAGTGAATCTCCACATCAGAATATTTTGCATGAAGTTCATTAGACTTTACTACATCTACAAAACTCTTGGGGTGGTTGGTCTATTACCAGAGATACTAAATCCCTAACCATAGAGTATAGCTCCACAAATCAGCCACTTTCAAAGGCACTGGTGAGTTCAAGGGACACTAAAGTGTGAGAACCAGTGCTCTGGCCATTGTTAAGGCACTGACTTGTTTCCATTATCAGGGGTAGAACATATCTACTCTTAGATAAGGATATCCCTCGATTCTCTGGCTGTCAAGTTGAGATTGCTAAGGACTCGGTCAGAGATTTGTAATTAGAAGAACAACTCTTGATTCCAGTGATTATTTCTAAAGCACACAGTACTGTTTCAACATTACTCTTATGAATCTTTTGACTACAAATATTGAATTAGTAAACCCTTATCTCTAAAAAGGAACCCCAAATATTGACTTCAAAATAACCACTTTTAGCCACAAGATTATAGACCCACCCTGGTGAACCATTTAGTATGAAACTGCCTAATTAAGCAAGAAGATTTCAAATAACCAAATATTTCTACTACAAAACACCACCCAAAATAACAGCTAAGAAAAGTTACCTCACCTCCCCCATTCTCACATATCCAAAGTATGTGAAATGGTTTTAATATTTGTATATTTAAAATGTTTCACATTTAACAGAATAGGTAACTAGAGGATACCTCATGTTTTCTCAGAGTTCAACCACCTTTGGACCCATTCTTTAGATGAATGCACTTACTTGTAGAAAAACTGTGCGACGAATGCCACTACCTTAGCACATAATAGATAATCCAAGTTATTTTCACTTAATCAGCTGTAAGTAAAGTGTTAGGGATGTGAGAACAGAGAGAGGCCTGGTGGCTCTGCAGCTCCTGGTCAGCATTGAAAATAGGCAGCATTTTCTGTGGAGCCTCTCAGTCTCACTGGCAGCTGCAGGATCAGCAGGTCTTGATCCATCATCATTACTCCTTGGCCCCACGCTGCTGTGGGGACACATGGGTCTAACAACAGAAACTAATCACTTGGCAGTCATTTATGAAAGAGGCACAGAAATGGAAAGAAAATCAGGAAAAATGTAACGGATTAATAGAAAAGAACATTGAAGAGACTGATGTTAAAAGGCATGGGACTATGGAATGTTTTAAGAAAATGTAACAATATTATATTTACAAGTAACGAACTACCTCTAATAGCAAAATATTGCCATAACATACATTATTAATGTTGCATAATATATAATAATATTTCATTATAACATATTATAAATGCACCTTTAAATATCTTTAAAGTTTTGAGAGGATAAATCTAAAAATTAACTTTAAAATAAGCTTGGAACATGGAAAGAACGTAGAGGTTTAACTGCTATAAATAACTCTGTTATAGGGATGCTGACCTGGGAGGCAGAAGGGGAATGAGCATTTGCTTCTGACTTCAAGGTTCCTACTATCTCCAGGTGAGGCAAATGTACATTTATAACCACAGCAGGAGACGGTAAGGCTAACAGGAAATCTAAAAGAAGTAGTCTCTGATTTTTTAATGTTATAATATTTCATGAGAACCAAGAAAATCAAAAAAGCTCTCTAATTCTATGCATTTTGTTCAAATTACTCAGTCTCTCTATTTCAAGTAAATTGGATATAACATTCGAATAGCATTCTGCCTTGGTAAGTATTTATCCAACCTTATTCTAAAGTTTAATTCATTGTTCTGAGAATTGGTTGAAAAAAGTTAACTTATTAAAGGTTTGTGAATAAAAAGATATAGTCAAACCATAATGAAATTCTTCCTGAATACAAATGTTTAGAATTTTCCCTATAGAAAATTGGCAGATACCTAATAGAGTATTACCTCTGAAAATAGATATACAATTAACTATGTAGTTCTGTGGTATAAAACCACTCGTAAAAAAATCTCCTGGTGTCACAACAGCATGGTGCTGGTACAGATACATCGACCAATGAAACACGACAGAGGCCTCAGAAATAACACTACCCATCTACAACCATCTGATCTTTGACAAACCTGACAAAGA
>CAUYQU010058226.1:0-38432 GCA_963574635.1 Cheracebus regulus
GGCTCCTCTGCCGGGAATCTCCCGGTCTGTGGGCAACAAAAATTCGTCGGAAAGTGCGGCGTCCACTCGTTCTCTGCGCTTTCACTGGGAGCTACATTCCTGAGCTGTTGCTAATCGGCCATCTTGGATCTCTCTCCAGTCATGCATCTTTCTTCATCATCAGTATGCTGTTTTATTCAGAATTCAGCTCTCTTACTTATTACAGATTATTATTTGCCTTCTATATTTTTTTTTCAAAGAAATTTTCCTTGGCTGCAATATTTCCAAATGGAAATAAATGCTTCCAAGTCAGAAGTTGCTTTCATTACTTTGCTAAGTTGTTGGTCCAAAGCTATTAGGATCTTGTAAAATAAATTTAATACATCTAATTTTATATGGCATGTGTATTTGTTTAAGGGATTTCTGAGAGGAGGGGGCAAGAGAAGGTAGAAGGCGGCTTTTCCGACCATTGAAAATGCTTCCTTTGCTTGGTTTGTCATTACACCCATTTGTGAGAGAGTAAGAATCAAGCATTTTCTATTTTGGATAGCTTGAGCTGTGAAGTGATGAGTTTATCTCTAGCAAAGGTGGAGGCCAGAATTCTCAATACCTTTCTCAAGGGCAATGTGGCAACACTGGTTATCTTGATTGCCAGTGCTGCTCTTTCTCTGAATGAGTTTACTTTATCATTGAATGTGTCTTCCTCATCATACCTTTACTACTGGATACACTTAATATTTCCTTTTGTGCCATTTCTGAAATCCTTGGAAAGTCTTGCAAGGTCTGCATTTTTGGCTAGGACAATATGTAACTTACAAACTGTTTGCTGGTTCAGCAACTGAAGAGCTCAAAATCCTGATTAGAGAGTCAGTTCTTTGTAAAATCTATGGAGAAAAAGCTAGCCAAAAGGCCATTTCTTCACTGTTTGCATTATTACATTTGAATCTGCAATTAAGATAATATACAATTAATACAAATATATACAAGATACTGTGTCACTAATAAGCAATAATCAAAACACTAACTTGGTATGTGATTTTATAAAAAATAATTTTCCAAAAATATCTATCTGAAGAAATTGTTAATAAATATATCAGAATGGCATTTACTTCATTAGTAATGAGCATATCATCTATTCTATGCACTTTTATTTGCACAAAGACCAATTTTAGTTTCTTCTATCTATCATGTGGGGAATACTTTCAAGGCTAAAGAAAAACAAAATGGTGATTGGCTGGTTCATTTTTTTGCTGACATATTGTAAGATAAATTGAAATATATATATATGTATATATATGTGTATATATATGCAATTATACATTTCTACCTACAATTATAAGGCACAGGAGGAAAATTGTTCTTCAAAAACACATTATTAAAGCAAATGGGGCAACATCATATCTGAAACCAGGGAAGAGCAGGTTCAAGCCTGTAGACTTTAAATATTATAGCTCCTAGAGTTCTTTCTCATGTTTAAATTCAATGAGCAGGAAGTTGTCCAGGTAAGTAGATAATATTCTCTCTGCTGCTATAGAACTAATTTCCTTTGGTACTATGACCACAAGATTCCTGATTTCTGTATTTAGACAGGTTCCCCCAATTCATTTCTGTTATGCATCAAATATGTGTTACTCATTCTGCTGGGTACTGGAGAGAAGTAAGGAGTGAATAAGTGAGATGCTCTGTTATGAATAGATATCTAGCTATGACTGTAACTTGGGAGATTCTTTAAATAGAGACTTTAATAAATAGAATAAAAGAATATATACAAGACACTTATAGCTAATATGAATATAGTTAGATTTAATAAATTTTAGGTTACATAGAGTGAGGCTCCAAAAATGTCTAAACTACTTCTACCATACCTTGAAACAGGTATTCTTTTAAGGAATTTAAGCATTCTTTCATGTATGCCTAATAATGCATATGTGCATATGAGGTGGCTATTTTTAACAGATATTATCAACTAATATTATAAAATTGAACAGATCAGAATACAAAAAAGAACTTAACTGTCAGGATGAATTGTCACCCATAAGTGGTAGAGGACTTTGTCAGCTTAGGTTTTTCCACCTACAGATACTATGTGCTGATTTATTTCAGAGTTCTTACTATTCAGTGAACTGCTAGAAACTCTTGACATATATTCTGATCTGTTGCAAGTAGTAGTGTTTTCCTTTACAGCTTCTTCTGATCTTGAACTCACCTGACTAGTCTGCTTTACCTGTAGGAAGGTTTGGTTTGTTTTTTCTCTTTTACTATTTGCTGCAAGTTCTTAAACTTCCAGTTTGCACTTGTGCACTCTTTTGTTTTCAAACTGCACTTAAAGCAGATTGCTTTTCTCCAGTAGTCTTCGCTAAATGCCTGCTACTTGTTATTCATCCCTCCTTCAACAACTTCTGTTTCTTTTTTTGTGACCCTAAAATGTCTCCTTTGCTTTTCATGTCTGTGTGCTAGATTGAACTGTGAGATAATTTCATGGATTTGGGCAAGACCTGAGACTTAGAGAGTAAGAATATATATCATTACTTTAATTACTTCTTTGTGTATACATTTCTCCCATTGTAGCATGTTTCAAAGATGGCTCTGTCTTTTCATCAGTGAAATATCAAACCCTAATATCACATCAGTCATGAATGTAGCAGGCAATAACTAAATATTTGTTGAATATTAACAAATTGAAATAAATATACTTAAGAGAATATGTTTAGTTTGGTAATTTATTCCTCTTTCTTTTCAGAATAGCACCTCAAACTTTTTTTTTGAGAAAAAATCGTGTGCACAGACTTCAAACCTACATAAATGATAGGAACATGACTCATGTCAGAACAATGGGTTGGTCTCTCTCTTTCTCTCTCTCTTTCTTTTTCTCTCTCTCCCTTCCTTCCTTCCACCCTCCCTCTCTCTCTGAGTTTGAATCAAGAGAAGAGGGACAAGGATAGGTTAGGAATACTTTGGAGCTTATCTATTTCACTGAAGACTTGAAGTACAGTATGTCTATTTCAAGTACGTTTTCTACTATTTAACAGTATTATTAAGGTATAATTGGCATACAGTACACTTCACATATATAAAGTGTATAACTTTTTAAGTTTGGACATGTGCATGTAGCCCTATGAAATCATCACCATAGTCAAGATCATGAACATATTCTGCTACCCATCATATTTTGACTTTAGCCTTTCCTAATCCCTTCCTTCTATTCCTCTCATTCCTCCTGTCAAACACACACCAAATTTGGCAAACGCTGGTCTGCTTCCAGTCAGTATACATCAGGTTGCATGTTCTATACTATTTTTTAATACATGGTTTCATAAGTTAGGTACTTTTTTGTCTGGATTCTTTCATTCATTGTAATTCTTTAGAGACTCATTCATATAGTAGTAAGCTTTAATAGTTTGCTTTTTTGTATTTCTTTTTTATTATTATTATCCTTTAAATTCTGGGGTACTGGTGCAGAATGTGCAGGTTTGTTACATAGGTATGCACGTGCCATGGTGGTTTGCTGCATCCATCACCCCATAATCTATTAGGTATTTCTCTTAATGCTATCCCTCCCTTGTCCTCTCACCCCCTGCTATCCCTCCCCTATCCCCTCACTCCTGCTATCCCTCCCCTAACTCCCCACCCCCCAACAGGCCCCTGTGTCCATGGGTTCACATTGTTCAACATCCACTTATGAGTGAGGACATGCAGTGTCTGGTTTTCTGTTCTTGTGTCAGTTTGCTGAGAATGATGGTTTTCAGCTTTATCCATGTCCCTGCAAAGGACATGAACTCATCCTTTTTTATGGCTGCATAGTTGTCCATGGTATATTCATGTCACATTTTTTTTATCCAGTCTGTCATTGATGGGCATTTGGGTTGGTTCCAAGACTTCACTGTTGTGAACAGTGCCACAATAAACATACACGTGCATGTGTCTTTATAATAGAATGATTTATAATCCTAAAAACTCAATAAACTAGGTATGGATGGAACATATCTCAAAATAATAAGACCTATTTGTGATGAACACACAGCCAATATCATACTTAATGGGTAAAAACTGGAAGCACTCTCTTTGAAAACTGGCACAAGACAAGGATGCCCTCTCTCATCACTTCTTTTCAACATACTATTGAAAGTTCTGACCAGGGCAATCAGGCAAGAAAAAGAAATAAAGGGTATTCTATTAGGAAAAGAGATAGTCAAATTGTCTCTATTTGCAGATGACATGATTGTATACATAGACGACCCCATCATCCCAGCCCAATATCTCCTTATGCTGATTAGCAACTTCAACAAAGTCTCATGATATAAAATCAATGTGCAAAAATCACAAGCATTCCTATATGCCAGTAATAGACAAACAGTGAGTCAAATCATGAGTGAACTCCCAATCACAATTGCTACAAAGTGAATAAAATACCTAGGAATACAACAAGGAATGTGAAGGACCTCTTCAAGGAGAACTACAAACCACTGCTCAAGGAAATAAGAGAGGACACAAGCATGGAAAAAATGTCCCATGCTCATGTTAGGAAGAATCAGTATTGAGAAAACGGACATATTGATCAAAGTAATTTATATATTCAGTGCTATCTCCATCAAGCTACCACTGACTTTCTTCACAGAATTGGCAAAAAACCGTTTTAAACTTCATATGGAACCAAAAGAGAGCTCGCATAGCCAAGACAGTCCTAAGAAAAACAAACAAACAAAGCTAGAGGCATCATGCTACCTGACTTCAAACTGTACTACAAGGCTACAGTAATTAAAAAGCATGATACTGGTACAAAAACAGAGATACAGACTAATGGAACAGAACAGAGGCCTCAGAAGTAATGTCCCACATCTACAACCATTTGACCTTCAACAAACCAGACAAAAACAAACAATTGAGAAAGAATTCCCTATTTAATAAATAGTGTTGGGAAAACTGGCTAGCCATGTGCAGAAAGCTGAAAATGGACCCCTTCCTGACACCTTACACAAAAATTAACTCCAGATGGATTAAAGATTTAAACATAAGACTTAACAATAAAAACCCTAGAAGGAAAGCTAGGCAATATCATTCAGGACATAGGCATAGGCAAGGACTTCGTGACTAAAACACCAAAAGCATTGGCAACAAAAGCCAAAATAGACAAACAGGATCTAATTAAACTAAAGAGCTTTTGCACAGCAAAAGAAACCATGGTTAGTGTGAACCAGCAACCAACAGAATGGTAAAACATTTTTGCAATCTACCCATCTGACAAAGGGCTAATATCCAGAATCTACAAAGAACTTAAACCAATCTACAAGAAAAAAAAAACATCAAAAAATGGGCAAAGGATATGAACAGACACTCCTCAAAAGAAGACATTTATCTGGCCAACAAGCATATGAAAAAAGTGCCCATCATCACTGGTCATTAGAGAAATGCAAATCAAACCCACATTGAAATGCCATCTCACACCAGTTAGAATGGTGATCATTAATAAAATCAGGAGACAACAGATTCTGGAGAGGATGTGGAGAAACAGGAATGCTTTTACACTGTTGGTGGGAGTGTAAATTGGTTCAACCATTGTGAAAGACAGTGTGGAGATTCCTCAAGGATCTAGAACCAGAAATACTATTTGACTCAACAATCCCATTACTGGGTATATAACCAAAGAATTAATAGTTTACTTTTTGTTGCTAGTTTATCCATTCACCTATTGGTGGAGTTTGGGGGTTGTTTTCAGGTTTTGGTTATTATGAATAGGCAGATATGAACATTCCTTTAAAAACTTTGTATGAACATATGGTTTTTTCCCCCCTTTCCTTGGTTTTCTGTTCCTCTGTTAATTCACCTAGAATAATGGCCTCTAGCTCCATCCATCTAGTTGCAAAGAATGTAATCTCAATTTTAGGACTGCCTAGTATTTCATGGTGTATATGTACCACATTTACTTTATCCAGTCCACCATTGGTAGAAAGTTAGGTTGATTCCATGTCTTTGTGGAGATTCATGTAATCTGTCAATAAGTCCATTTTACTTTTTCTTTCTAATCTTGATATCTTCCACCTCCTGTCTTACTGTGCTAGATAAAACTTCCAGTACCATAGCATAAAGAATGAAAGTAGTGAGAATGGACATTATTGGTTTGTTTTTGTTTTTCTGATTTTATGGGGAAAGCATTTAGTCAGTCATCATTAATGTTAACCGTAGATTTTCTATAGATGCCATTTAGATTTTCTGTCAGGTTGAGGCAGTTTCCTTCTATTCCTAGCTTGCTTAAAATTTTCCTTAGGAATAGATAATTTACTTACATTTTTTTTGCATCTATTGATAATATCCTGTATTAGTCCATTCTCAAACTGATATAAAGAAATACCTGAAACTGGGTAATTTATACAGAGGTTTAATTGGCTCATGGTTCTGCAGGCTGTATAGAAAGCATGGCTAGAAAGACCTCAGAAAGCTTACAATCATGGTGGAAGACAAAAGGGAAGCAGGTAGTCTTATTTAAATGACTAGAACAGGAGGAAGAGAGAGAAGGGAGAGGTACTACACACTTTTAAACAACCAGATCTCTCAATAACTCACTCACTATAATGAGAACAACACTGAAGGGAAAATCCACCCCCTACCCCCCAGCACTATGATCCAAACATCTTCCACCAGGCCCCATCTCTAAGATGGGGAATTACCAGTTGGCATGATATTTGGGAGGAGACAGAGACTCCAACCATATCATATCTTTCTCTTTTTAATTTATTAATATGATGAATTACATTGACATATTTTCAGTATTGAGCCTACTTTGCACTGCTTAAAGATAAATTGGTCATGAAGCATTCTTCTTTTCTTGAATGTTAAGTAGTTAGACATACTAAAATTTGTTTAGCACTTTTACATTTGTTATCAAAAGGATAGTGGTCTATAGTTTTCTTTTTAATGTTAACAATGTATGTGTTTTGGCATCAGAGTAGTATTAATCTCAAAAATGAGTTGAAAAGCACTTCATTCTTTTCAATTGTGTGAAAGAATTTATGGATAATTAGTGTTATTTCTTTCTTTAAATGTTTGAAAGTACTTATTTCTCAGCAAAGACATTTGGGCTTAAAATTTTCTTTGAAAAAAGGTATTTAGCTAAAAATTCCACTTATTTGACAGACATGATATACAGGTTGTTTGTTTCTTCTTGGGAGACCTGATATGTTTGTCTATTAAGGAACTTTACATTTTATGTTACTGGTTGAATTTATTGACATAAAATTGTCATATATATATATATATTCAATATTTAGAGAATACATCATGATGTCATCTCTCTCACTTGTGATATTGGTAGTTTGTGTCTTCTTTGTCTCCTGTCCATTTGACAAAAGTTTTATCAATCTTACTAAACTTATATGAGATACAGTTTTTGGTTCTATTGACTTACTCTCTGGTTTGTTTTCCTATTTTGTTGATTTCTGCTGTGGTCTTTATTACTTCCTTTTTATTTTACATTGAGTTTAATCTAGTTTCTTAATATAGAACATAATTATTCATGAACATTCTTCTTTCTAATGCTATAAATGTGCCCCTAAGTACTGCTTTTGCAGCATCCCATGCATTTGAATATACAGCATTTTCGCATTTTCGTTTTTGTTTAGATTGAATACTTCGTAATTTTTTTTTTATTTCCTCTAAGACAAATAGATTATTTAATCACATAATACTGAATTTGAAGTTCTATTATTAGGTACTGACATAATTTGATTATTTCTTATCTCCAAATCTCATGTGGAACTGTGACTTCCAGTGTTGGAGGTGGGGCCTAGTGGAAGGTGTTTGCGGGGCAGATCCCTCAAGAATGGCTTGGTACCTTAATAAGTCATCTTGGTGTCATCACTGCTGGTGATGAGGGAGTTCTCACTCTATTAGCTCACGAGGGAGCTGGTTGTTTAGACAGCTGGGCTTCTCCTACCCTCACTTGCTTCCCCTCTCTTATTCCCTCTCTTTCGATGTGGCACACAGGCTCCCCTTTACCTTCTGCTATGAGTACAAGCTTCATGAGGCCCCACTAGAAACAGATGCTGACATCATACTTCTTGTATAGTCTGCAGAACTGTGAGCCAAGAAGCCTCTTTATAAATTACCTAGACTTGGGTATTTATAAAATTACAATACAGACAAATAAAGGTACAGAAATATTTGTAATGTCTCTTCACCAATTCCTTTGTTATTAGGTTAGAGTATTCAAACCCGGTTTTAAATCTACTTTGTCTAACAGTTACTCCAAATGTCACGGTATCATTACAGCATATATTTTTGCATTATTTTTATCCTAGCTTTGATTCTGTATTTGAGGTGTATTTGTTCTGGGAAATATGTACTTGCATTTTAGTTTTGTGTGCTTTTTTCCTTTTTTGTGTGTGGCATATGTGATTTTTATTAGGATATAGGATCGTTAATATTTAATGTGATATTGATATAAACTTCTTGATGTGTTTTCTACCAATCCTATCTGATATATAAAACAAACAAACCAATCCCACAAACTTTAAGAAGTGTCTTCAAGAAACCTACTCAGGCTGAGTGCAGTGGCTCATCCCTGTAATCCCAATACTTTTCGAGGCAGAGATGGGAGGATCACTTGAACCCAGGAGTTCAAGACCAGCTTGGGCAACATAGGGTGATCCCTCCTCTATAAAGATTTTAAAAATCAGTTGGGCAAGTGGTGTGCACCTATGGGAAGCTGAGGTAGGAGGGTCACTTGAGCCTGAGAGGTTGGGGCTGCAGTGAGCCATGTTTGCACCACTGCACGCCAGGCTGGGTGCCAGAGCAAGATGCCGTCTGAAAAAACAAAAAACAAACACACAAAACAAGCAAAGAACAAGAAATCTTCTCAAAGTAGGTCTCTAGCCAAGATTCCTGACTCAGGCTCCCCTCCTTTGTTTGTTTCCTTTCATCAATTTCTTTATAGGATGCTATTGTAAGCTCTGGTATTGCTTTTGCTTTGTTTCTGTTTTATTTAAGTCTTTGAGTATGCCCTTGTGATATATTAAAGAATATGTGTTGATTTAATTAATTGTTTTATGATTAGCTGATTTCATTATGATTTTATCTTATTTTTATTGGCTTATTAGCTATACTCTGTTTTGCTAGTTAATGGTGGCTTTAAGATTTATATTATGCAACTTTCCTAGGTTACCATTCTTGGTGCTGTTACTTCTTTTCTATGGATAGAGATTCCATCTTGTATTTCTTTCATTCTGTCATAAACATTCTTTAATATTTCTTAGAATGTGGGTTTTCTGGTAATAAATTTTTATAAACCGAAATAGATCTTTGCCATTGTTTTTGAAAGTTGATTTTGCTGGGTGTAGAATTCTAAGTTAATAAGGATTTTTGTTTTTCATACTTCAGTCACTTTGTTCTACTGTCTTTTCACTTGCCTTGTTCTGATGAGAAATACTCTATACTTAAATTTGTCCATAATATATTTTTTCTTTCTATTTATCTTAAAATGTTTTCTTTATTTTTGAGGCATTTCACTGTGATGTTTTATATTGTTTCCTGTGTGTATGATGTTCATTGAGATTCTTGGATCTATAGAGTACACTTTGATCATATGAATATTTGAAAAGCATTTGGCCAATTTTTCTTCAAATATACTTTCTCTCGTGCTCCACTTCAGGAATTCCTGAATAATCTATCATTATTATAATTAATTACAGATTAGTCCACTTTAACTACTCAGATTTCTGATTCTCTGTTTATTTTTTCTAGTTGTTATTTTCTCTCTTTTTCATTTTAGATTTTCTGCTGCTATTTCACTAACTTTTTCTCTGGCTATGTCTAATATATGTGAAACATATGTTATGTTTCCATCTCAGAGATTGTAGTCTTCATACAGAAATTGCATTTGGGTCTGTTTTATACTTTTCATTCATTCATGTGTCAATTCAACTTTCTAAACATTTGAATACAGTTGTAGGAATGGTTGTAATGTCCCTGTTCATTTGCCATCTGCGTGAGCTTTGCGTAAGTTTCAGTTGAGTGGTTTGTCACCACATGATTTGTATATTCCTGATTCTTTGCATATCTGTTTTTTAAATTGGATGGTGCACACAGTAATTTAATGTCCTGGATGCTAAATATTTGTTATATTCTCACAAATATTCTTGAGACACATTCTGATATACAGTTAGATTTTTTAGATGCAGTTTGAAGCTTTTAGTTTTCTGCTTAAGGCTTGTTTTTCAGGACCAAAACAGTATTCAGTCTAGGGCTAACTATGTCCCACTACTGAGGCAAGACTATTATCAGAATTCAGCCAATACCCTATGAAAAAATAACATCTCTTTGAATAAAATAAAGAGATTCACAATTTATTGGTTACAGAATTCAGAGCAGCAAGAAGAGTCATAGATGACTAAACATTCAAGTCTGACAGAATATAAATGTTCTACTCACTGATGAAAAGCCACAAGTTGGAGTCAGGTAGGGCACGCAAAAAAAAAATCATAAAATGAGCACAATTCTGTGTACATGACCTTTTGCATCTCACAAATTCAAACTGAAAATATATTGTCTTTCATCTATCAAACTTCAGTCTTTTTCTTTACCTTATTCTACTTTTTTTAAACTTAAATGCTTTTTTTTTCAAACATTCATTTAACATGCATTCTTCTGCCAAATACTGTTCTTACAGTCATGTTAATGTGTATATGCCCTTTCAATTTTAGTAATTCACACTTGAAACTATGGCTGAAATGAGAAAGATTTTACTGACTTTCCCCAAATTCAGAGACAAATAATCGAAGTATAAGAAATATACTGTTTTTAAATTAATGAAAAAACACAAGACAAATTTGAAAAGACCTTATACATTGTAACATATGCACCTAAGAGCTATCCAGCATAAGAAAAATTTTGAAGAAAATCACCTAGTGAAACATTTCTGCATAATTTCCAAAAAAGATAAAGCACTGTGCATGGTAATAAGTTCTGGTTCTAACATAAGCCAATATACTTTCCATAACTTGTTTGATTAATCCCTAGCAATGTAGTGAGAATAGAACATAATCAAATTGACAGAAAAAGAGCACTTCCCATTATCCACTACTGTTAGGCAATAAAATTTCAACTTGTTTTCAAGAGAAGAAAATATATCATCAAACATAAAAACCTGGGATAAAACCCACAATATGAAACTTACTGCCTAATGAAATATTAAAATGGCATCAGGAATACTCCTCTGGCATTAAAAATAAACAACAACATTTCTTCCTAGTTATGGTTCATTTCAATTTGTTAAAAATTAATTATTACCTCTTTAAATATTTGATTAAATTAGATTTCAGTGGGCTATCACTACCCACAAAACACACACTATTGTTTATAATTCTCATATCTCAATTTTTGATATACTTTGTCATATTATTGAATTCTGTGATAAATTCTTTGATTTGTTTTTTTTGCCTTGATAGTTTTAAAACATAAATACAACTGAAGCTCCCTCATTTTGAATCTAAATATTGTACACTGTTAAGAAGCCCCATTAAAAAGTAAAAAGTGTGTGACAACAATATTTGGTACTTCCCTATCATATATTTTCTCACTTTTTCTCAAAGTCAATTGCAATTGCACTTATGAAAACTATTATTTACATTTCATATAACTGCAAGGCAGGAGCCATTCAGTCCAGCTGTTCATAGTATATACCATTTGACTGCCAAGTAAAATGTTTTTTGCACCTATCTATAAATTACTAATAAAAAATGTTTTCAAGTGAAAGTATCTGTTTCATGCAATGGTTCAATTGTCCTTAATTCAGAGTAAATTGTCGAGCCCATCATAAGTTTAGAAGTGTGATACATAGGCGTAATCTTACCATTAGTATAAGTACTGAGTTTATTAAGTCACTATTTTCTTTTTCAGAGAATTGCTTTAACACCATTCATATTATATTTAAATATCCATAACCGTATCTGTTGTTAAATTTCAAATGGCAGTCAGTGAACTTCAGAAATTATGCCTAAGGGAATAGCCTGAAAAAAATGTTAATCTAGTTGTATACATAAATCCTGGAGAAAAGGAAAGGGGTTGGCCTGTCAGACTGAAGAGTCACAAAGTGAGGGGTATTTTATTTAGAGAAAGCCTTATTCAGGTTAATTTCTTACACATCAAGGGAAAAAACCCTCACCACCCAATGATAAATGTCTCACTTTCTTCAAACTGTATCCACAATCTCTCTAATAATACAATCTAATTCTTCTTATTAGTGCTTCTTATTAACTCCCTAGTTCTACCAATACCATTACAATTTTGCTAATCACTGAAACTGGAGATGCTAGACTCATCTCCTACTTCTCAATATCTAGCATGTCTCATATCCATTCTATTGCCAGTGACAGCATTGCAAATTCCTGGGTGTTACTTGCCAAATCCACAACTCTTTGAGAATTATTTCAGTCTTTTCTGGAAAGTGGAGAAATAGCATGTTTGTGATCTCAGCCCTCTGGCAATAGCTTGTTGGATCAGGTATAGCTACAACACTAAAGCTACATCAATATAAATTTTCTCAAGAATACAAAGTAACCTATATAG
This sequence comes from Cheracebus regulus, assembly GCA_963574635.1. Lineage (NCBI taxonomy): Eukaryota > Metazoa > Chordata > Mammalia > Primates > Pitheciidae > Cheracebus > Cheracebus regulus. The sequence goes on from CAUYQU010058226.1 coordinate 12,535, forward strand.
AAGTTGCATCAATCAGTGTACTCACTGGAATGAGGAGATGTTACACTTTGCCAGATATCCAAATTGCGCTTAAAGAAGGAAAAGCCAGTATTATTTAAAATAAGAGTGAAACAGTGTCTCCCTTATGACCTTTCAAATTACATCACTATTGAATATCTCCCATAATTCTCTCCACATATGATAATTCATATGCCAGAGTGAAGAATCTACTTGGTCTAGTTAATCATTTTGCACCAGATCACAGTGAGATTTTTTTTTACCATTCTATTGCCCACTGTCTATGGATCACAGGGCAGGATCATTATTTAGTTTGTCACTTGGATGTGGAAGCTTTATTTAGAAGAATCTGTGGACTTAGCAGACAGTATAGTTAAGACTGGTATCAGGTACAATGCTTAAAAGTTACTTAATATCTTTGGTACTATAAACCTATGGTTTATGCTCTGTTGCTCGGCTACATATCAATGAGTCACCTGGTGAGCATTTTAGAAATTCTAAGTCCTCAATCAAAATGTTCTAAATGTGGAATTTCTACAGGTTCAATTTAATAAGCTGGTATATTTTAAAAGCTTTCCAGTTAATTCTGATTCTGCCTTTCAATTGTATAGATTTTGTTCTTGATATAAGAAGTACCTGAAGTTTTATTTAGCATCACTCATTTTCTGTTTTATTTTCTATCCAAAGTGTTTGCCATATTTGTTAGAGACTTTATTGATTGCATCTACTACAAACTTTTTATAAGTGTGTCCATTTTCTTAGTAGTCATAAACTAGGAGATGCAAATTGATAAGCCTAGAAAGGTCAAGTGTAAAACTGAGTATATGGACTCCTGGAAGACAGTAAATGGTGGGGCTTCAGCGAGTCAGAGAAGGTATGCTCCATCTCACAGCAGTGATCACAATTCAACTTAATTTAACTCTCCATACAAATATGGAAGATAGGTGTTGCCAGAGCTTTTACTTTCAAAGGAAGCTAAACATCAAGATTTCATAAAAATCTAGATTTTAATAAAAATCTTCATAGCTCATAGGTGGATAATTTATTTAAAATTTTACACACACATACACATTCACACACACACACTTTCTAGGCCAAACTTCATAGCCAATGAAAACATGTTCTTGTACCATGGTGCCTTTTAGAGGGAGAGTGCATATTACTTTGATTCAGAAGGTGAAACCCAAAAGTCATCATTTGTGGAAGAAAGAGAGAAGTTATATTCTCTGTGTTGGAAAAGAAATTTGGGATGGAAAATAGCGGGAGATAAATGAAATGGGGAAGATGGAAATAATATCAGAATCTAAAGTTTATAAAAATGCAGCCAGTGGTATTGGTGTGGAGTCAAAAGACTTTTAAGAATATATACATATTTTGCATTTTTGTGACTTATATTTCTATCAGTCATCTCCCAAAACTTTTAATAAAGACTGCTTTATATACAAATGATCCATATAGATTGTATAAAGGAAAATCCAGCAAAGGGGGCAAAATTCCATGTTTAGATTTCAGCATCTGGTAGACAATGGAGATCAGCTATGGGAATGAACATGTGAATAAAAATAAGAGTTGACAGTTTTAACAAGTGGATTCAATCCAAAGGGATCATGAGAACCCAAGGCCCTGGGAACATGCAGAACTTAAGGAGGTATCATTGATCTTCTCAGATCCGGCATAGGGGCTAAGATCCTTTTTACTACCCAGTGCTAAGCTTTCCTAGGTGCTGTGTGACATGAGATATAATGATAAATTTTGTACAACACTGTTCCTGGCTCCCTAAACAGCTTAACTACTTTATTCAGGACAAATTTTGGTTATCCTTATTCTCTCCTTTTTAAAATATGCTACCAAGAACTAAATGTCCCGAATATTAAAATTTGAAAGATGCTGTATAGACAGGGAAGGCTTTCCCTTTACATGAAATGCTCTAATATGGCAACAGAAACAACAGAGGAAAACAGAAAATAGCAAAAGATTTCTCTATTGTGGCAACTCAGGGCTTTAGTTAGTATGATGATCTTAGGTTAATGATCGTGTAAAATATGTAAAGGTAAAAGTAATGAAAAGATAGTGATCTTACTATGAGGCAGTAGAACAAAAAAGATTTTTTGTGCTTTTTTATGAAAGATTTTGAATAGTGATTGAATAAGAAAATATTTTTGATGTCCAAGTACTCATTATGGCAAATGCTGTGCAATATGGAAACAAATTGTGATAGACAGTAATAACCACCAGGTTTGATATTAATATACAAGAATGTGAATATCTGAATTTGCTATTTGTAGTCTGTCAATTGTGGTAAAATTCTTCCTTTCAGTCGTGTCTGTCTTCTCTATAAAATAGTGATAGGTGGTCCTATCTCCCGTGGTTACTATGAAGATAAAGAACATGAAGTAATTTCTTCCAAAGTCAGTTTTGAGAATTTAGTTCTCGTTGTCATAAAAAATGTCCTTATTCTTCAACTATGAGCTAAAAATTAAAGAAAACTCTCTTTTACCTCTTAATTTACCTTCTCTATGAGGTATCTCAGAAGAATCAAAGATTATGTTCTGATTCTTGGCAGTGGTCTAAACAGAAGACCACAACCTCTTGTTAATTAGCTAATCTACTTTCCGGACTACTTATTACATACTTCTGGTATATCATTGTTTTAAAATATACATGTAACTGGAATTTAAGTGGGCCAGCAGGAGTTCTGATCCACCCAATTCTGACACCCAGCTTCTAATTGGAAAAATCTGAAATTGTCTATTCCTTTTGGTCACTATATTCAGATATGGTAAGAATTGTAATTGTGAACCATCCCTAGTGATGGAACTTGGCTTCATAAATATTTTAAAGGAATTTGGACTTTCTGTCACTGACTTCACAGGATGGTCAGTGAGGCTTCTCTTCTTAAGCAGACCTCCTTACCTTGGCTTAGTCTTCTCAGACATTACACTTTGACATAAACTTAGAATGAAATCCATGAACACTATGAACTAAGGATCTAGTCCAGTTAACACCTTTCAGAAATGGATAGTTTCACAATGTCTTTTGAGAATCTATACAAATTAATAAAAACAACTTTCCCTATAAGCCAAATAGGAAAAGAAAAAACAAATTACCCATCTGACAAAGGGCTGATATCCAGAATTTACAAAGAACTAAAACAGATTTACAAGAAAAAAACAAGCCCATTCACAAGTTGGTGAAGGATATGAACAGACACTTTACAAAAGAAGACATACATGAGGCCAACAAATGTATGAAAAAATGCTCATCATCACTGGTCCTTAGAGAAATGCAAATCAAAACTACATTGAGATACCATCTCACACCAATTAGAATGGCAATCATTAAAAAATTTGGAGATAACAGATGCTGGAGAGGATGTGGAGAAATAGGAATATTTTTATACTGTTGGTGGGAGTGTAAACTAGTTCAACCATTGTGGAAGATAGTGTGATGATTCCTCAAGGACCTAGAAATAGAAATTCCATTTGATCCAGCAATCCCATTACTGGGTATATATCCAAAGGATTATAAATCGTTCTACTATAAGGACACATGCACACGAATGTTCGTGGCAGCACTGTTTACAATGGCAAAGACCTGGAACCAACCCAAATGCCCATCGATGATAGACTGGACAGGGAAAATGTCACACATATACACCATGGAATATTATGCAGACATCAAAAACAATGAGTTTGCGTCCTTTGTAGGGACATGGATGAACCTGGAAACCATCATTCTCAGCAAACTGACACAAGAACAAAATCAAGCACCGCATGTTCTCACTCATAGGCAGGTGTTGAACAATGAGAACACATGGACACAGGGAGGGGAGCACTACACACTGGGGTCTGTTGGGGGGAAATAGGGGAGGGACAGTGGGGGGTGGGGAGTTGGGGAGAAATAGCATGGGGAGAAATGCCAGATATAGGTGAAGGGGAGGAAGGCAACAAATCACACTGCCACACATGTGCCTATGCAACAATATTGCATGTTCTTCACATGTACCCCCAAACCTAAAATGCAATAAAAAAAATAAAATACATAAATAAAATAATAAATGTTGGCAAAGATGTGGAGACATTTCAACCCTTGTGCACTGGTAGGTAGGACTATAAAACTGTGGTGTGGAAAACAGTACCACAGTTCCTCAAAGATTAAAAGTGAATTACAGAATGAGCCAGTCATTCCAATCTTGTTATAGAACCAAAATAAATCAAATCAGGAATTTCAGCAGGTATTTGGCCCACCCATGCTTGTAGCAGTGTTATTCACAGTAGCCAAAAGGAGAAAGGAAGTCCAGTTTCCATCAGCAGATGGATGGGTAAACAGAATGTGGTATGAACATGCAATGGACTATTATTCAGCCTTAAAAAGGAAGGGAGTTCTGACACATTCTACGATGCGAATAAACCTTGAAGACATTATGTTAGGTGAAATAAGCTAGTCACAAAAGAACAGATACTATATGATTTCACTTATATGAAGTACCTATAGTAGTGAACTTTATTGAGACAGAAAGTAGAATGGTGATTTCCAGGGGAGGGTGAATGAGGAATTATTGCTTCATGGATACAGAGTTTTAGTTTGGGAATATGGAAAATGTTTTCGAGATGGATGGTATTCATGGTTGCACAACAATGTGAATGTACTTAATGCCACCAACCTCTACACTTAAAAATTGTTAAAATGTTAAAATGTGGGTTCACAGCCGAATTCTACCAGATGTACAAAGAGGAGCTGGTTCCATTCCTTCTGAAACTATTCCAAACAATACAAAAAGAGGGAATCCTCCCTCACTCATTTTATGAGACCAACATCATTCTGATACCAAAACCTGGCAGAGACACAACTAAAAAAGAAAATTTCAGGCCAATATCCATGATGAACATTGATGTGAAAATCCTCAAATGCTGGCAAACCTAATCCAGCAGCACATCAAAAAGCTCATCCATCATGATCAAGTCAGCTTCATCCCTGGGATGCAAGGCTGGTTCAACATATGCAAATCTATAAATGTAATCCATCACATAAGCAGAATCAAAGACAAAAACCACATGATTATCTCAACAGATGAAGAGAAGGCCTTCCATAAAACTCAACAGCCCTTTATGCTAAAAACTCTCAATAAACTAGGTATCGATGTAACACATCTCAAAATAATAAGAGCTATTTATGACAAATCCACAGCTAATATCATACTGAATGGGCAAAAACTGGAAGCATTCCTTTTAAAAACTGGCAGCAGACAAGGATGCCCTCTCTCCCCCCTCCGATTCAACACTGTATTGGAAGTTCTGGCCAGGGCAATCAGACATGAAAAAGAAATAAAGGGTATTCAATTAGGAAAAGAGGAAGACAAATTGTCACTATTTGCAGACGACATGATTGTATATTTAGGAGACCACATTGTCTCAGCCCAAAATCTCCTTAAGCTGATAAGCAACTTCAGCAAAGTCTCAGTGTACAAAATCAATGTGCAAACATCACAAGCATTCCTATACACCAATAACAGAGAGCCAAATGAAGAGTGAACTCCCACTCACAATTTCTACAAAGATAATAAAATATCTAAGAATACAACTAACAAGGGATGTGAAAGACCTCTTCAAGGAGAACTACAAACTATTGCTCAAGGAAATATAGAAGACACAAACAGATGGAAAACCATTCCATGCTCATGGTTAGGTAGAATGAATATCGTGAAAATGGCCATACTGCCCAAAGTAATTTACAGATTCACTGCTATCCCCATCAAGCTACCATTGACTTTCCTCACAAAATTGGAAAAAACCACCTTAAACTTCATATGGAACCAAAAAAGAGCCCGCATAGCCAAGACAATCCTAAGCAAAAAAAGAAAAAAAAAAAAAGGCTGGAGGCATCACACTACCTGACTTCAAACTATACTACAAGGCTGCAGTAATGAAAACAGCTTGGTACTGGTACCAAACCGAGATATAGACCAGTAGAATAGAACAGAGGCCTCAGATACAATGCCACAAATCTACAACCGTCTTTGACAAACTTGACAAAAACAAGCAATGCGGAAAGGATTCCCTATTTAATAAATGCTGTTGGGAAAACTGACTAGCCATGTGCAGAAAGCTGAAACTGGACCCCTTCCTTATACCTTATACAAAAATTAATGCCAGATGGATTAAAGATTTAAACATAAGACCTAACACCATAAAAACCCTAGAAGACATAGGCAACACCATTCAGTACATATGCATGGGCAAGGACTTCATGACTAAAACATCAAAACAATGGCAACAAAAGCCAAAATAGACAAATGGAATCTAATTAAACTTAAGATCTTCTGTAAAGCAAAAGAAACTATCATTAGAGTGAAACGGCAACCAACAGAATGGGAAAAAAATTTTTGCAATCTACCCATCTGACAAAGGGCTAATATCCAGAATCTACAAAGAATTTAAATTTATAAGAATAAAACAACCCCATCAAAAAGTGGGTGAAGGATATGAAGACATTTTTCAAAAGAAGACATTTATGCAGCCAACAAACATATGGAAAAAAAGCTCATCATCACTTTTGATTTGAGAAATGCAAATCAAAACCACATTGAGATACCATCTCACTCCAGTTAGAATGGCGATCATTAAAAAAATCAGGAGACAACAGATGCTGGAGAGGACATGGAGAAACAGAAACACTTTTACAGTTAGTGGGAGTATAAATTAGTTCAACCATTATGGAAGACAGTGTGGCGATTCCTCAAGGATCTAGAAATAGAAATACCATTAGACCCAACAATCCCATTACTGGGTATATATCCAAAGGATTATAAATCATATTATAAAGACACATGCACACACATGTTTACTGCAGCACTGTTCACAATAGCAAAGATTTGGAACCAACCCAAATGCCCATCAATGATAGACTGGATTAAAAAAAAGTGGCACATATACACCAGGGATTACTATGCAGCCATCAAAAAGGATGAGTTCATGTCCTTTGCAGGGACATGGGTCAAGCTGGAAACCATCATTCTCAGCAAACTGACACAAGAACATAAAACCAAACACCACATGTTCTCACTCATATGTGGGAGTTAAACAAGAGAACACATGGACACAGGAAGCGGAACATCACACATCAGGGCCTGTTGTGGGGTGGGGGGCTAGGGGAGGGAGAGAAGGGGGTGGGGGGATTGGAGAGAGATAGCATTAGGAGAAATACCTAATGTAGATGACAGAGTGATGGATGCAGCAAACAATCATGGCACATGTATACCTATGTAACAAACATGCACGTTCTACACATATACCCCAGAATTTAAAGTATAATAAATAAATTAAATTTTAAAAATTTAATAAGGCCTAAATCAGAGGATAGATATCCATCTTTAGGAATCAGAACACTCAATGTCCTTCTTTAGATCCATAGGTAAAGTGCAATGCCAATAAAAATCCTAGTTTTTTAATTTCTTTCTGTATAAATTGACAAGTGGATTTATAATTGATATTAAAATGCACAGGAACAAGAACGGTCATAACAACTTTGAAAAAGAGGTTGTAGTAGTACATGGCCATGATTTCAAGACTTTATAAAAACACATCACTAAACACATGAAAGTACTGGCAAAAATACAAATATATAAATTTAACAGAATAGAAAATACAGAAGGAAATATACACAAACAATTAGCTGATACTGAATAAAGGTACAAAATCAACTCAGTGAAGAATAATCTTCAATCAATGCTGCAGCAAATGGGCATCCTCCATATTTTAAAAATAACAGAAAAATTAAGTGAATATGATCATAGACACTAGTAAAACACCTAAAGTGTAAAAGTTTCAGAAAGGAACATAAAAAAATATTGTGTTTTTAAATTAGGAATACTTTTTTTTTTTTGAGACAGAGTCTCACTCGTTTTGCCCAGGCTGGAGTGTGGGCGGCACGATCTCAACTCACTGCAATCTCCACCTCCTGCGTTCAAACAATTGTCCCACCTGAGCCTCCTGAGTAGCTGGGATTACACATGCCCACCACCACGCCTGGCTAATTTTTGTATTTTTAGTAGAGATAAGCTTTTGCCATGTTGGCCAGTCTGATCTCAAACTCCTGACCTCAGGTGATCCCACCCACCTCAGCCTCCCAAAGTGCTGGGACTGCAGGTTTGATTCCTCACCTGGCCGAGGAATGCATTTTTAAATAGCATCTAAATAACAATCAGTAAAAGAACACACAGACAAATTAGACTTCACCAATATTGAGAACATTTTATTTGGAAGACTGAAATAAGGTGAATGAAAAGGCATAAAATAGAATATATATACACATATTTCAAAGACAAGACACTTATTGAGATTACATTAATATCAAAACCCATTATTAGCCAATAAGCCATACAAACAGAATTCTTTTTTTTTTTAGTTTCTAGTTTTAAGTCTGTTTACTATTCTTTTTTTTTTTTTAACACACAGAATTCTTAAAAAGATAGGTTTTGTGTATGAAAACTGCACTTCCATGTTGTAAGATAAACTGTTCCACACAAAAATATGCATCTACTTCTCCTTTTGGAAAACCAGACTATAGGGTAACACAAGATTTACTTATTATTAAAGATTTATCTCTTCCCAAGTTAGGAAGGACAGCCTTCTCAGCAGTGGCAACAAATGGGAAGTAATGAAGATCATTCCTAACTGGCACAACAGATCTGGTTGAATCACAAAAACCACATATCTGGAAGGCAAGGTCTATGTTCATTCAAATCCTGCTTTCCTGCTTGTGCAGCAATCATCTCAAACACAGTACAGAAGTTATGGTAGTCCATGAAATCTTTAGATGACTTATTCTGATGATGACTGTTGCCAAAGGAAAAATAAAGATCTGAGGTCCTGAGAATCTCTATATACCACCAAACCATGAAGCCATATTAACATAGATATTTCTGGATGTACCTTTGGATGGAACACATTTACTCTTCTTGGCTACAGTCTTTTCCACTCTCTATTTATCACGCCTACCTGTCTGGTCGAATTATTGTTCTCACCTGGCCCCAGTAGATCTTAGAACCAGTGACCTGCCTACCAATTCTGTCCTTCAGTGCTCATGGCTACAGTGAAGGATCTGGGAAATAAGATGCCATGAACAATGCTAGGAAATATGAAGCATCACTTCAAATAAACAATTCATGCAGATCTCAGCACTTGAGTTTGTCACAAATGCCTCTTCTCAGGGAGACCTCTGGACCTGAAAATAAATTTGGCATCAACACCGTGATTAGGACCACAAAGCTCTGCTGTCTTTCCTAGGAGGCCTTTGAAACCAATAAAAATTAAGACAAACAGGACTAAGAACTATTTTCTGATCTCATACTATGTCCTTGGGGGCACAGAAAATTGGAGCTGTTCATCCTTCACACTGGCAGAACATACATCAGCACAGGGTGAGAGAGTCCATTTCCCTCTTCAGTAATGTGTAGGAGGGAATATCCTACCTACCATGGCCAGCACATTAAAAAAAAAAAAACGTATGAAGAAGGTAAACCTCCATGGGCTACAAGAATCCAGATGGCTCTTCTTGGTCAAAGCTGGGTTTCGTCTATGCCTCGATCAGTTCAGCAAGATGGAAGAGGACCCTCGATAAGCTTTGATTATTCATTATTCCCTTCAGAATCAGATGAGCAAAAATGTCTGTATTCCTTGGGCACATGTGAGTGACTGATGAAAACTATGAGGATATGCCACATGGTAGTAGTGTCTGTTGTAACACTGGGCAGATTAGAAAGCACAAGTAATCTCCAGAAAGCTTCCCAAGTACTTGGACCTTGTAGTGAATCTTTCAAGTATTGATATGCAGATATATGAGGTTCCATTTCTATCTGTTGGATCCTTTGAAAAACCGGCTCTCTGGTGTGTTACGGTGAATAAGAAAATGGCACACCCCAACATTGCTAGGGCTCTTCTCTTGTATGAACTTTCTGGTGCCTGACAAGGGAATATCTTTTGTTGAAGGCTTTCCCACATTTACCACACTCATATGGCTTTTCTCCCGTGTGGATTCGCTGATGCTCAACAAGTTTGTTTTTATAGATAAAGGCCTTCTCACATGCAGTACAGTTATAAGGCCTCTCTCCACTGTGAACTTTCTGGTGTTGAATGAGGCTGGTGCGGTGTCTGAAGCATTTCCCACATTCACTGCACTCACAGGGCTTTTCTCCAGTGTGAACTTTCTGGTGCTCAAGAAGTCTTTTTTGATGGCTGAAGGCTTTTCCACATTCATTGCACTCATAAAGTTGTTCTCTAATATGGATTCTTTGGTGCTGAAGAAGTTTAATCTCAAGGTAGAAGCCTTTTCCACATTCACTACATTCATAAGGCCTTTCTCTAGTGTGGATTTTGTGGTGCTTAAGAAGTGTTTGTTTGGAAATGAAGGCTTTCCCACATTCACTGCATTCATAAGCCCTTTCTCCAGTGTGAATTCTCTGGTGTCGCATGTAGTCAGATGAGCGGATAAATGATTTACCGCATATGATGCACACATAAGGCTTTTCTCCAGTATGAATTCTCTGATGCTCAAGAAGTCTTTTTTTGTGGATGAAGGCTTTCCCACATTCTTTGCACTCATAAGGCCTTTCTCCCGTGTGGATTCTCTGGTGATCAAGCAGTGACTGTTTGTATATGAAAGATTTCCCACATTCACTGCATTGATAAGCCCTTTCTCCAGTGTGAACTCTCTGGTGTCGAATGCGGTCATAAGAATGAATAAAAGATTTCCCACATTCAATACATACATAGGGCCTCTCTCCAGTGTGGATCCTCTGCTGGTGCCCAACAAATGTTTGTTTGTGGCGGAATGATTTCCCACATACATTGCACACATAAGGCTTTTCTCCATTATGGGTTCTCTGGTGTTCCACAAGTGAGTATTTGGAGCTCAAGGATTTCCCACATTCGATGCATACATAAGATCTTTCTCTAGTGTGAATCCTCTGCTGGTGCCCAACGAGTGTTTGTTTATGGAGGAATGATTTTCCACATACATTGCACACATAAGGCTTTTCTGCATTATGGGTTCTCTGGTGTTCAACAAATGAGGGTTTAGAGTTCAAGGATTTCCCATATTCCCTATGTTTATAAGCTTTTTCTCTAGTGTGGACTCTCTGATGATCAGTAACATGAACCTTCTCACTGAAAACTTTCTCACATTTGCTCCATTTGTAGTGTCTTTGTTGAAAGGTCTCCCTGTTTCTATGTGCATGCTCTTCTCTGCTGTGGGTGGTCTGGTGCTGGAGAAGGCCCAGGATGGTTGGGAAATCCTTCTCCACATCTTTGCATGGGAAAAGACTGTCTGGCAGAGGAATTTTGCAGCTATTCAGAAGCAAGGCACTGCTCTCCTCCTTTCTGATGTGTTTCTCTCCACTGTGCTGGTTTTGGTGCTGTTGCAGGTTAGAACCAAATGAAAACCATTTCCCACTGGCTGCAGAAGTGTAAGGTTTCTGCCAGGGAAGTGTTCCCTGGTGCTCAGTGAGGTACAAAATGTCTTTCATGACCAGGATACACATCTCACAGGAATGAGCATTTGGGATGGAAGGACTTGGCTTTGGAGTCCTGGCCTGTGACACTCCTTCTACAGAAACAATCTGCTCAGAAGGGGCCTCCTCAGCCCCTATTCCATGCAAACAACCTAAAAGCATAAAAATGCAAGTGAAGCGTACGCAGACTTTGGTGGAAGGGAACAGTCCCATTACAAATACCTGTGGAACACAGGGAGGGATGAGTCCTTTTTTTTTTTTTTTTTTTTTTTGGAGATAGGGTCTTGCTCTGTCACCCAGGCTGGAATGCAGTTGCAATCATAGCTCACTGCAGCCTTGACCTTCCAAGCTCCACTGACACTCCCATCTCAGCCTCTTGAGTAGCTGAGACTACAGGCACACACCACCATGCCCAGCTAATTTTTTTTTAGAATTTTTTGTGGAGATGAGGGTCTCACTATGTTGCCCAGGCTGGTCTCAAATTCCTGGGCTCAAGTGATGCTCCCCCCTCAGCCTCCCCAAGTGCTAGGATTATAGGCATGAGCCATTGCATTCGGCCCATGTGTTTGTTTTCAGGCCAAGGGAGCTGGAGTCAGGTCAAGGAAGACAATATTTGCAGTACTAGGCCTCTTAAGGTTACCACGTGGAGGAAGACCACAACCAGAGAGAACAAAGAATACAGTGCTGTGGTGGAAAGAGAGGCAGGGAGCATCTACAACTCACTTCTCTGTCATGGTTTTCAACAGGACATTGTCTCATGGAGACAGGGTAGACCTGCATAGAATGTGTCACTCCAGGAAAGTGCAATTACAACTCAACAGCTGATGTTTGAGAACTGAAATAGATAGTTTCTAATTTACAATGGTTGAACTTATGATTTCTCCACTTTATGATGGTATAAAAGTGATATGTATTAAGTAGAAACCATACTTTGAATTTTGAACTTTTCCCGGGCTAGTGATGTATACTCTTGTAGTAGTAGCAAGCTGCAGCTCCCAGTAAGCCATGCAATCACAAGGCTAAACAACTGATACTCTACTGTACTGCTAAGCTAGGATGGCTAGTAAGTTGGGTGTATTAAATGTGTTTCTGACTTACAATACTCTCAACTTACAATGGGTTTATCAGGATATAACCCCATCATGAGCTGACCAACATCTGCATATGCACAGCTCATAACATTAAGTTCATTAAGTATAGGCTACTACTGTTGGAGAACACTGCAAAATAGGAACAGGAGAGATGTGGAGAACAGAGGCAGGGGACAACCACCGTAGAAATGCCAAGTAGGCAAAATGTCAAGTAGGCAGAGAAAAGAGAAAAATGAGGTATGCCCATGAACCCTGGCATTAAAATAGTAGGGAACACAGGACATTTGCCTGGTATGATTTGAGTTCAGCCCTGAAATCATGCCCTCCCACTGCTCCTGCTCACAGGTCCCAAACCTTGTTAAGCCCCCTTGCTGTGGTTGAAGACTTCACCACCCTTTCAGAAACACAGGCCTCTCTCATGTCCCTGGCTTAAGTCAGGAGACTATCTGGGTCCTGGAAGGTAGAAGTCTCAAGGGAAAAATAGGGAGGTAAGTCAACGACATTGGCCCAGAGTGCACCAACCCATGACAGGCTACAGGAGGGAAATTTATTTTTTAAAAAAGTCTTGGGAGAGGGTCTTGCTGTCATAGTCTAGAATTCCCTACAAATAGCAACCATGTAAGTACCTATAATTCCTGAGAAAGGCAGGTCCAAAGACAAGTCTACTAAAGGCAGGGGGAGAACCTGTCACACAGGTCCACCACAGAACTGAACAGTTACCTTACCAAGGAATGGCAAAACCAAGTGGTATTGGTTGGGCAGGTTATAAGAGTCTGAACCCAAACTCTTAACTACAAGGCTTCAGGACAGTACATGTTGCGGCTGCAAAAAACTCAGGCCTGGCAACCACAGCATCTATGTCAGCCACAGGTCAAGAAACCAAGGAAAGAAGCAGAGTCCATGCCCAGCTCTGGAAAAAGGGGACGAGCAGAGTCCAGCAGAGGTCGATGGTGTGGTTTTAAGAGATCTTACCCACTGAGGTCATAAGCGAAAAGTTCTCCAGCATCACGTCATGATACAGGCACCTCTGAGCTTCATCAAGGAGGCCCCATTCCTCCTGGGAGAAGTACACAGCAATATCCTCAAAGGTCACATGGCCCTGCATGATGGGGGCAGGTGAGATCATGAGCAGACTCAATCCCCAGGAACCCCCGTAAATCTCCCTCCTCCCCAGTTCTCCAACTCAGAGGAGATAACAGGTCCTTATGGTATCTCCCACTAGGCTCTCGGTCTGACATAATGGAATCTCACTCATGTTCCTGCTAGTTCATCTCCCTGGAGACCCAGATATACTGAAACCTGTGCTTACTCTCTTGGCCTAAGGTTTCAATACAAGGATCCTGAGTACACCCATACTCCCTCCCCATTTGAACACCACTCACGGGAACAAAGCTCCCTCACATTTCCAGACCATGACTGCTATACCCTAAACTCCACTGCCCTCAGCATCCATGACACAGCACTTCACTGGCTTCTCCATATGCCACTCTGCTCAAGGGACCCAGGCAGCACTTGCTAAATGCAACAAGGATCCAGCACCACCACACATCTTTGTTAGACCCAATTCAGAGGCAGTCTCAGGACTGTTATGAAGACTTTCCCATCTGGCCTGGCTCTTTGTTCCAATTTCAGTCACTCAGAACTTGTGTGAGCTCAGGTTGCCAAAGCCCACTTCTGCCTCAGGGTTGCCTGTGCTGTCCCCAAGCATCACATCTTTCCTCTCTCCACCTATATACTCAGTCAAAGCCTGGCCCCATCACATGCTAAATGGCTCTCCCAGTCAATCTCATTTGCCTTTAACCTAATCTGTCACCCTATCTGAAACTACTCAGGCCCCACCAAGAGTTACCAACAAAAGTCTGAGCCAACAGAGGGAGAAAAAGCACCACGCCTGACCTCGGTGTCATTTGACCTCCAGTACTGCTTTGCCTCTGAATGAACCTCTTAACCATTGCGCATTTAAAGACTGTGCCGGGCTGGGCGTGGTGGCTCACGCCTGTAATCCAAGCACTTTGGAGGCCAAGGTGGGCGGATCACCTGAGGTCGGGAGTTCAAGACCAGCCTGACCAACATGGTGAAACCCCGTCTTTAAAAAAAAAAAAAAAAGACTGTGCCAACAGCTGGACACCCTTTTCATCCTACCCCCACACACCCATGGTTACTACTCTTCTTCATTTGTCTTAGTGATGGTTCCCACTTCTATCTAGGTGACTATGCAAGATCCACTCATTACAGAATACTCTTTACATCCTTCCTCGCTGTTGGCATTGCCACTAAGACCTAAAGAGTGCTCCTCTTAAATCTGCAATGGTCCACATGCCAGCCACTGGCTGATGGATAGCTTTCACTTGGATCCCTTCCCTGAACTCCACATGTCTGTCTCTTGCTGTGCACCTGACATCACCACTAAGGGTTCCCAACAGAAGACTCCATATTGTGAAGGCCTAACTCCTGGACTTTGGTTTCCTACTCTGCATGTAAGGAGCTTGGAAGTGGCCACTCCATTACAATAGCAAGTAAAGAGTTAAACAGACTGAAAAATGGACAGCTCTTCTAGGATCCAAAGGAAAGATCAGGACACACTGCTGCCCCGAAGATTGGAGAGAAAAACAAGGGAATACAGAATCAAGGCTTACAGGAGCAGAAATTCATGAAAGGAAATCATCATGCAAACCAGTGACGCGTTAGGAAAACCCAATCTATCATGCACAAATTGCTGAAAGCTCTGTGTGGACAATTCTGTGAGCTGAAAATTCAAGAGGCACTCAGTGATAGCCCCAACAATCTTGCAATATTTACCTCCAGAGTCTTAAACAAGTTCTCATGGTAAATACTGGGGAAAAAAATCCCCTTGTGCTTCCAGCAGAGAGGAGAAAATGAATCATTTTAAAATATGCCACAGCAATGTGTTCCTCTAAACAAAGCCTGTCCTCAGGAGACAACAGTTAACCAGAGCTTAACCTGCAGAGGTATTATCAGAGCCTAGTCTTATCTAGGGATAGACTAGGGAAATAACCAACTACAGACCACTCTAGTAATCCTCTTCCACATAATGGGAGAGAAAAAGCAAAACAAAAGAAAATTTAGAGACACGTGTTTCAGTCAAGAGGAACAGGCTCACTAAAACACTGAGACCTACCTGCAGGACTTAAAATGCTTCCCCTGCCTGCTGGCACACCTCACCACCACATTATTAAAGGCCTATTAGCAGCAATTCCTTTGACTCAAGAAAACATCACAAGCACTTTGGGAGGCCGAGGCAGGTGGATCACCTGAGGTCAGGAGTTCGAGACCAGCCTGGCCAACGTGGTGAAATCCCGTCTCTACTAAAAATACAAAAATTAGCTAGGTGTGGTGGTGGATGCCTGTAATCCCAGCTACGTGGGAGGTTGAGGCAGGAGAATCGCTTGAATTTGAGAGGTGGAGATTGCAGTGAGCCAACATCGTGCCACTGCACTCCAGCCTGGGCGACAAGAGTGAAACTCCATCTCAAAAAAAAAAAAAAAAAAAAAAAAAGGGAAAGAAAAGAAAACATCACAAGGCATACCAAAGGTAAAAGAACACAATTTGAAGAAAAAGAGCAAGTATCAGAACTATACATGTCACAGAAATGGAATTATGCAACCAGCAATTTAAAACAACTACAAATATGACACTCTCTAATGGATAAAGTCGATGGCATGCATCAACAGGCAGAGTAAGTAGAGATGAAAACCCTCAGAAAGAACCAAAGAGAAATGCTAGGGTCCAAAAATAATGTAAAAGAAATGAAGAGAGACTCTGATGGGCTTATTAGCTTGGGCAAGGCTGAGAAAAGAATCTATAAGAATGAGGATACAGCAATAGAAACCTCCAAAATTGGCAAGTGAAGTGCACAAAGACTTAAAAAATATATACACAAAAGAATATCAAAATGACTATGGGACAACTACAAAACATGTAACATACATATACTGGGAATACAAGAAGGAAAAAATAAAACATAAGAAAGTAAAATAAAACATAAAAATAAAACATAAAAAAATAAAATAAAATAAAAGAAGGGAAAAATAAACATAAACATAAGAATTACACTTAGGGGCTCACTTCGGCAGCACACATACTAAAATTGGAACGATACAGAGAAGATCAGCATGGCCCCTGCGCAAGGAGGACACGCAAATTCGTGAAGCGTTCCATATTAAAAAAAAAAAAAGAATTACACTTAGAATCTCCCCAAATTCATTTCAGTCACCAAACCACTGATCCAGGAGCTCAGAGATCACCAGGCAGGATAAACTCACTCCCAGAACCTACTCCTAGACATACAGTCAAAGGACTAAAAAAATTCTGATGAAAGCTAGAAAACCACTTTACTTACAGAAGAACAAAAATAAGAGTTACATCCTGCTGCTCCTCAGAAACCATGCAAAACAAGAAAAAAATGAAGTGAAAAGTGTTAAGAAAAATCCTTACCAACCTAGAAGGGTATACTCTGTGAAATTATCCTCCCAAAGTAAAGGAGAAATAAAGACTTTTTCAGACAAACACAAATTTAAAAATCTGTAGCCAGCAGACCTGCCTTGCAAGAAATGTTAAAAAAAAAATTCTTCAGAGAGAAGGAAATGATGATATAAAGGCGAGAAACTTGGACCGGTGTAAAGAAAGGAAGAGTACTACAAATTAAAAAAAAAAAGTGAAGGGTGTAAAATAAAAATTTTTCTTATTCTTAATAAATCTAACAGATGAATTTGTTAAAAAAAAAGAATAGCAACAATGTATTCAATTGTGTGCATGTGTGTGTGTGTGTGTGCGCATGCGTGCACGCACACTCATGCATAAATGATAGCAACAATATAAAGGACTAGAGGGACAGGCACGCTGACTCACCCTTGAAATCCCAACACATTGGTGAGGCCAAGGCACAAGGCTCATTTGAGGGGAGGAGTTCAAGACCAGCCTGGGTAACAAAGTGAGGCCCTTTCTCTATAAAAAATTTTTTAAAAATTAGCTGCGTATGGTAGCACATGCCTGTGGTCCCAGCTACTGGTGAGGCTGAGGGAGGAGGATGGCTTGATCTCAGCAGATTGAGGCTGCAGTGAGCTGTGTTCACGCCACCGCACTCCAGCCTGGGTGACAGAAGGAGAGCGTGTCTCAAAAACAAAACAAACACAAACAAGGGACAGGAGAGTGGAATTAAGATTATCTATCTTGTTATAAAACACTCAGCGTACCTGTGAAATGTTATGGTGCTATTTGAATAATAGGGACTTAGATTAGTTGCAAAAGTATATTGCAGCCGGGCATGGTGGTACACACCTGTAATCCCAACACTTTGGGAGGCTAAGGCAGGCAGATCACTTGAGGCCAGGAATTTGAGACCAGCCTAGCCAATGTGGTGAAACCCTGATCTCTACAAAAAAATACAAAATTTAGCTGGGTGTGGTGGCTCATGCCTGTAGTCTCAGCTACCTGGAAGGCTAAGCTGGGCAGATCCCTTGAGTCCTGGAAGAGGAGGTTGCAGAGAGCTGAGATTGTGCCACTGCACTCCAGCCTGGACACCAAAGCCAGACCCTGTATCAAAAACAAAACCCAGGCTGGGCGCAGTGGCTCACACCTGTAATCCAAGCACTTTGGAGGCCAAGGTGGGTGGATCACCTGAGGTCGGGAGTTCAAGACCAGTGTGACCAACATGGTGAAACCCATTAAAAAAAAAAACAAAACCCCAAAAGACAAAACAAAACAGTAAGAGCAACAAATAGTAAGCAGTAACAAATATGGTGCAAGCTACTCCAACTACATCCACAACTACATCAACAATCACTTTGAATGTCAATGGTCTAAGCGTACCAATATTAAGACAGACAGATGGTCGGACTGGATCAATAAACAAGGCCTAACTATATGTTGTCTAAAAAAAAAATCACCTTAACTATAAAGACACATATAGATCAGAGGTAAATGGATGGTGCGCTAGTCTGTTCTGTGTTGCTATAAAGGAATAACTGAAGCTGAATAATGTATAAAGAAAAAATGTGTATTTGGTTCACAGTTCTGCAAGCTCAGAAGCATGGTACTAATATCTGCTTCTGAGGAGGACTTCAGGAAGCTTCCACTCATGGCAGAACATGCAGTGGGGGTTGGCAAAACATGGCATACGCATGACAGAGCAGGTGAAGTGCCAGGCCCTTTTAAACAATCAGAGCTCATAGGAACTAACGGAGGAGGAAGTCACTCATTATTCTGAGGACAGCATCAAACTGTTCATGAAGAATCTGCCCTTGTGACCCAAACACCTCTTACCAGGCCCCCCATATTGGGTATTAAATTTCAACATGAGATTTGAAGAGCATATTCAAATTGTAACAGATGGAGAAAAACATACCATGTTAATATGGTAATAAAAAAAAACAATGAGAAGCCTTATTAATTTTAGAGCAAACTTTACAGCAAGAAAAGTTATCAGATATAAAGAAGACTACATAATGATAAAGGGGTCAGTTTCCAAAAAGATGTAAGAATCCTTAACACATATATGCCTGACCACAGAGCATCAAACTATATGAGGCAAAAACTGACAGATCTTCAAGGAGAAACAGATTCAATCCACCATCATAATTGAAGTCTTCCACACTCTTCTGTTACTGACAGATCCAGTAGGCAGAAAACCAATAAACATAGCTGAATTCAACACCACCATCAACCAACTGGACATAATCAACATCTTTAGATAATTTTGTCCAACAAGAACAGAATACACACTGTTCTCAAACTCACACGGAATATTCAACAAGACAGACCACACTCTGGGCCTGTTTTATAAATCTTTAAAACTTCCTATTTTCCTGATGCTTCAACATCCCCAGCACATTATGAGCAACCCACCCTGAAGACCAGGTACCCAGTGTGCTAAGGCGGGTCCCTGTCACAACCTCCTCTTCTTTTTCTCCCTTGACTGTGACTCAATGATATTCAAGCACACTAGAAAAAGCACCTGCCCGCAGGTCCTTGTGCTCCCTCCTGGCTCCCTGCCTGCTTGATTGAGTCTGTTCCTTAAGAGCTCCTCCCATATGGCTTCATGCACGGTTTGCTGGGCCACCCTCTTGAGAATCTAGGAATATAATAAATCCTTTAATTCTGTATGCCTCTCACAGTTTAATTTCCATGGCAGTGCAGGAAGGATCCTAGAGACCCCACGAAGGGCACCTACTCCCCCATTTATAATGCACATTCATAAAACACAGCTTAATAAATTTAACAGAAATAATACAATGTTTGCTCTGTGATCACAATAGAATTAAACTAGAAAGCAGTAACAGAAAGATAGCTGGCAAATCCCAAAATACTTGGGAGGTTAAACAAAACTTAACACATGGAGCAAAGAAGAAATACTCAAGATAAATTTGAAACTATTTTGAACTAAATGACAATGAAAACACAACTTAGAATTTGTGAGATGCAGTGGAAGCGGTGCTTAGAATAAAATTTATAGCACTGAATACCTATACAGTCGTCCCCGCTCTTATCCATGATTTTGTTTTCCATGGTTTCAGTTACCAGTGGTCAACTGTGGTCTGAAAATATTACATGCATAATTCCAGAAATAACTCATAAGTTATAAATTACGTGCTTTTCTGAGTAGTGTAATAAAATCTTACACTGTCCCACAGTGTTATGCCCAAGATGTGAATCATCCATTTGTCTAGTAGATCCACGCTTAATACAGTACCTGCCTGTTAGTCACTAAGTGGCCATCTTGGTTATCGTATCAACCGTCTCATTATCACAGTGCTTGTGTTAAGTAGCCCTCATTTTACTTAGTAATATCCCCAAAGCACAAGAGCAATAATGCCAGCAATTCAGATGTGTAAAAGACAACGTGTAAAGTACTTCCTTTAAGTGAAAAGGTGAGAGTTCTTAATTTAACAAGAAAAATAAAAATTGTACTCTGAGTTTGCTAAGATGTACAAAAAGGACAAATCATGTATCTGTGAGATTGTGAAGAAGGAAAAAGAAACTCATGTTCGTTCTGCTGTCACAGTTCAAACTGCCAAAGTTTTGGCCACAGTGCACAGAGACTTGCAATTCCTATATATGCCCATATCCTTCTCATCTCTAAGCATTTGGGCATACTGGCTCCTATGCCCAGGAAACCTTTCATCACTTCATCCTATTGGATGCAGAAATGGGAACATCTCTTTAGAACTTCTGACCCTGATTAATCTTCCTGGGTCCAAGGTGACCCAAGGGACCCAAAACCAAGGAAAAAGAGTCTCAGGACATCAGTATCACCCGCGTCTGTGGGCCAGAACCATGGCTTTAGGGAATAGGGCCAGTGAAGACCTGGGACTTCTTCCACTTACCTGGGATGGTTTCACAAACTCTTCTGTTGTCATGGGAATCTGCAGGAAGAGGGAGGCTATGAAATAAAGGTGTTCAAGGTGGCATTTACAAAAGGTAAGTTGCTCTTGCCAACTGTGTGACACTGGACAAAGATCTGACCTCTCTGAGGTTGCCTCCATCTGTAAAATGGGAACACTTAATGGTGGCTACCTTGTAGTGCTATTGTAGGCATCAAACTTACTCATACGTGTCCAGCTAAGACCAGGCTAGTACTGACCACAGCATTAAGACTTTGGTAAACGCTTTTGAAAATTTTGGTTTCTTATCTGCCATTTAAGTCTTTATGTGAATGTGATACGTTATCAAATTATTAGAGGCTTCTATGATTCTTCGACAATAAATATGTAGTGTCTTTTCCAACATCATTCTCTGATTCTGATACCAACTAGGTGTCCTACAATTCAATCCTATTCTAATACTAACTACGTGGAGTTGCTTCTAGACCAACAGGTTTTAAAGGCTCAGTCATACACAACTGTCCTCACTTCATATGCTCATTGCAAGCCAACGTTCAGATCAATAAGTACAGCTGAATTCAACACCATCATCCATGTCCAGACCAATAAACATAGCTGAATTCAACAACACCATCAATCAAGTGGACAAAATCAATATCTTTAGATTATTTTTTCCAACAAGAACAGAATATACACTGTTACCAAGTTCACACAGAATATTCAACAATGTCCAAACCAATAAACATAGCTGAATTCAATATCATCAATCAACTGGACATAATCAACATCTTTATTTTTTCCAGCAATAACAGAATACACACTGTTCCCAAGCTCACACAGAATATTCAACAAGAAAGACCAGAAGTCTTTATGTGAAAAGGTTGAAAGGCTCAGTCATACACAACTGCCCTCACTTTATATGCCAATTGCAAGCCAATGTCCAAACCACCGTAATTTTCTCCACTTGGCTACAAATTTGGGGGCTGCCATGACCTTATTCAATAATTTGCTAGAACCACTTACAGAACTCAGAAAAATACTTATGTTTACCAGTTTATGACAATGGATGTAACTCTGGAACAGCCAAATGGAAGAGATACATATGGCAAGGTACTAGGAGAGGGGGTAAGGCAGGATACTTCCATGATCTCGCATGTCACTCTCGCAGCATTCCCAAGTGTTCACAACCTTGAAGCTTCCTGAACTCATTGTTCAAGATTTTATATAACCTAATCTCCAAACCTCTGCTTCCCTCCCTGGAGGCCAGAGCTGGGGCTTAAAGTTCAAATCCTATAATCACTTGATTTGTCTGGTGACCAACTCCACTCTGAGGCTAGAGACTCCACCCTGTCTGCTCACCCTAAGCCATCTCATAAAACTCAAGGATAGTAGCCTTCCCTTATCAGCTGTTTTGCTATTGGCAGTTTCGGTTACCCGCATTCAACTTCAGTGTGAAAATTATAAGTATTAAATTTCAACTTCAGTCTGAAAATAATAATGTTAAAATTTTAATATTAAATATTAAAATATTAAATTTCCAGAAATAAACAATTCATGCTTTAAATAGTTCACCATTCTAAGTGGTGTGAGGAAATATTACGCTATGGAGTTTGGTCCTTTCTTCTTGAGATGAAGGGTAAATAGTATAATAAGATATTTAGAGATACCACATTCACATAACTTTTTAAGTAATCTTTTGTTTTTTTACTGTCTCAACTGCAGTAACATAACTTTTATTAACTTATAATTAAATTATAATTGCTCTATATTTTTTCCAGTTATTATTAATCTCGTAGTGCCTAATTTATAAATTGGACTTTATTATAGGTATGTAGTCTAGGAAGAAACATAGTATACATAGGTTGGGTACTGTCTGCAGTTTCAGGCCTTCACTGGAGGTCTTGAAAAGTATCCTCCAAGGATAAGAAGAAATTCATTGTTCAACTACTAAATGTATTATAGCCTATTGCTCCTAGGTTACAAATCTGTACAGCAAGTTACTATACTAAATACTGTCAGCAACTGTAACACAGTGATAATTATTTGGGTATTTAAACACACATAAACTTAGAAAACGCAGTTTACCTCTTGATCAGAAAGAAATCAAAAGGTACAGTAAAAATACGGTATCATAATCTCATGGGACCACCATCATGGATGTGGTCAACATTGTTGTTATGTGCTACATGACATCACAAGACACTTTTCACTGAGGAAATTACAAGGATTTTAGGAGTTCTGTGCCAGGAAAGCATGACAAAAAGCAAACATTTATTTTTTATTAGAGCACAGAGGTATAGTGGCATTTTAATCGACTAATTGCTTGCATAAATTTGTTAAGTCTACACAGTTTAAACCTGTGTTTTCCACGGAGAGCTGCCCCGCTAGTCTGGCTGACCTTGTGAACAGTTCGCCGAACCTTCCGAATGGTGACTGTACACAGTGTCCCACCCTCAAGTCCATCCTGTGCAGTGTGTATTCCTTAAACATTCCCTCTGGAAGTATCCCTGGAACCCCAGGGCCCTTCTATCTGCAAGCAGCCTCCCAAGGCCGACGCACTCTTCCCCAGCCTCCAGCCTCAGCCCTCCCTCTCTTTATCTCAAAGTAAAATCTTAACATCGCCCGTCTAAATTTAAGGTGTGGCCTGAGTCTAAGCCCCAGCTTGTCACCATTTACAAAATCAATGAGCCAGTCTCCTCCCCTTAATGTTCTCCTTACAATTCCAGCTGCCCATGTAACAACCTCACTCGGTGACAGTTTAGAAACACCACGTCCATACTCGCAGTGGACGGCTGGAAACATAAAATATATTTAAAGAAGAAAAAAAAAAAGAAACACCACGTCCAAAATTCAACTCCTGGTATCTCCCTGAAACCTGTTCCCCCACCAGATTTCTGTGTTAACTCTTCCAGACGTTCAAGTAAAAGAAAAACCTGGGATCATACTTGACTCCCACTTTTGCTCACAGGCACAAATGATGCCGCAGAAAAGCCTGCTGCTGGCTTTACTTTTAAGATCTACCGAGCTTCTTATTACTCAGGTCCCTCCAAAATCCACCGCAGTCCTCCTGGAGTTCACTACAGCCGCCTCCTCACCAGTATCCCTGCGTCCACCATAACAATCTGTTATCTCCACCCACGGCCTTTGAAATATTTTTTCAGAGAACACGACCCCCACTCAGATCGTGCTCTGCTTTAGTTCACAGCCCTCCATGGCTCCCAGAGACTCAGAATTCAGGCCCGGCTGCTCAGCTGCCGTCGCAGCCGTGCCTTCTCCCCATTCTTGGCTCCTTGCAGACACCGGTCGGCCCCCAGGTTTCCGAACGTTCGCGGCTCCGGCGCACCTCCCAGCTCCGCGCGCGCGGCTCCCACCGTACGCAACGCCCGCTCTCCTTCACCTCACCGCCCGCCAGCCCCGAGGACCCCGCCCAAAACGCCTCGGGGTCCTGGAGAAGCGGCCCGAACCGCACAGACCCGCGCAGGCGACCCCCACCCCGGGCCTGAGGACCTGGGTAAGGATCCCAGGACGCCGCTCTCACCTGCGGTGGAGTCACTAGCGCGGCCGCATCCATGGGACCGTGGGCGGGGAGGGGCCTGAAGAGGCGCGCGGTAAAGCCCGGGATCCGAAGGGCGGGCGGTGGCGACTCACTGGGAGACGCTCAGACCGAGACCAGGCACGCTCCTCTGCGGGCGGACACCACCTCCAGCCCTTTCCGGTTTCAGTTAGCCTGGCCCGGACGCAGCGAGCCGGACCCGCCTAGCGGGCGGACGCACACGCTGACAGCCAAAATGACCACCAACCGCAAGGCGCCGGAAGTTCCTGCTCTGACGTACTGCGCACTCGCGGAGTTGCCCTTTCCTGGGCACGGATTAGTCCAAGGCCCCGGCACGCTGGGCGCACGGTATTCTGGGTGGTGTAGTTCCTGCCACGCCGCAGTCCGCAGTGCCATGTGAATCCAGTTCAAGAGGGAGAGGACAAAGAAAAAAACCCATCAAACTAGGGTCAGCAAAGCCTATCACATACACATGGTAAAAGAATACGATTTGATCTTCATTTCTCAGCACGAAAGTTGACATAGATCGCATATAATACATTTAAAATGTTGACAATTGACGCAATCCTCAATTTTTTTTTAAATGTAGAGACTATAAACCAAAAATAAAATTCAAAGGCCTCCCAACTGTCTGAATGGACCCCTCCTCTCAGCACTATAGAGTTAACCTGAAAATCCAGTTCAGGCCATGATGGAAGAGGGGATTGGACATGCCTCATTCTACCCCTACCTCAATAACATCAACACAGACCTTCAGTCTGATAAGAAACATTTATAATCTAGTTCTCTGAAGCGTGCTACCTGGAGGTTTCATCTGCATGATAAAACCTTGGTATCCAACCAAGGTGATCACTAACAGTGGGATCAGCAACCCCTTATCCCACACGTATGTGTTTATTCTGATTTTTGCCGCCAAATGTTAGTGACTTAAATTACAGAATTTATCTATTATCATAAGTTGAACTGAAATGAGAATGAGATTGCAAAAACATTATATCTTTTTTCTTTTTTTTTTTCTTTTTTGAGAGAGTCTCTCTGTCGCCTAGACTGGAGTCCACGGCAATCTCTGCTCACTGCAACCTCTGCCTCCCAGGCTCAAGCAATTCTGCGTCATCCTCCCAAATAGCTGGGACTACAGGCGTGCGCCACCACGCCCGGGTAATTTTTGTATTTTCCGTAGAGAAGGGGTTTCACCACGTTGGCCAGGCTGGTCTCGAAAGGGCCTCAAGTGATTCGCCTGCCTAAAAGTGCTGGGATTGGAGAGAGATCCAAGATGGCCACGTAGCAGCAGCTCAGGATTGTAGCTCCCAGTGAAAGCGCAGAGAGCGAGTGGATGCTGCAATTGCAGACGAATTTTTGATGCCCACAGACTGGGAGATTCCCGGAGAAGGAGCCACACGGGTCGCCAGCGC
>CAUYQU010058227.1:0-19364 GCA_963574635.1 Cheracebus regulus
GGTGGCTCCTTCGCCGGGAATCTCCCAGTCTGTGGGCATCAAAAATTCGTCTGCAATTTCGGCATCCACTCGCTCTCTGCGCTTTCACTGGGAGCTACAATCCCGAGCTGCTGCTACGCGGCCATCTTGGATCTCTCTCCCAATTTCTTTCCTCTTAGTTCCAAACTACTTTTCTTTGTCCTACTTCAAGATACTGGAGATGTACCTGCAAACTACGTTTTTTTCTCGGATACATGGCTTTATATTAGATTTGGTCAATTAGGGGCTAAGGGTATGCTAAAGGGATTCTCAAGGTTGGAGAAGGGAAAAGGGACTTATCTTCTCCTGTTATTTTTGCCTTCTCCACATGACAGTGAATGGATCAGCACACACCTGGCCCTGGCAGTATTCCTTGTGGTGGTGAATTGCTCCCATGGTTCCAATATGTGAATGTCCCCTGGAGGTTTCTTCTTCATCCCAACAGTGGGTGAGATGTTTCTGCAGCCGCTGAACCATCTCCTCAGAGGCCCAAATCTTAGCCTGCTGCAGTCCTTTCTACATTTCTAAGTTTCCTCCTTGTTTATTTTTCCTTTCATCTTAAGAGCGATAGCTGTAGTCTGAGGTTGCCACCTCTATTACACCACATGTTTCTCTTTTATCCTTTTTAGTGGTTAACCACCTTTTTACCAAGTTAACAGTTCCTTATGATTATACTTTCCTTATTTTAATGACTGTGTGGTTTCTGTCTCTTGACCAGACACTGGACTCATGGCAGTAGTGATCAGTGCAAGGACTGTGGCATAGGATGGATATTTCTGAGTGTAGTGGATGCTTACAGACAGAAGATGAAAAGCTCAGGTTCTGAAGCTCTTGGTTCAGTTTTTGGTCTGAGAACTTGCGAATGTCCATGGCAGCCCTAAAATAATCTTTTATTTCTTGTAGCCACAGGGTTGAGATTGTTAAAAATTAAACACAAAATTTAATTTTACAGGTCGCAGAACTACAACATCAGTAATTTTGTTGGGAAATGAATGCCAGGTTTCTCATGTGAAAGGTAGGTCACTGATTGGGAAGGAAGGAGACCCCAAAACTTGAAATGGGGACATCTGGTTGGTCTCAAATGAAAGTGAGAATCTTGAACCCCTGAGTTGCTCTGAGTCTCCCATGCCAGTGGGAGTAGCTTGCCCTTGTGTATCTGCAGGGTTTTTTCCTCCTCAAAAGCCCCGTAATTGGTTCACCTGGAGCAAATACTTCACAAACAAGAGGATGCCCGCTCTCCTTGGAACCTACCTCAAACATCTTTTATTGCCACTAGACCCATAACCAGGGTCAGTTGTCATCATATTCCAGTGGCTGGGAAGTGGCAGCAGATCTCTGTATATAACTCTGGCCCTGTGCCTAGATTCCCAAGCTTGCCCCTTATTCCAGAGAGTCCCTGATTGCTATACAGAGGAAGTATGGGCCAAGATAACCTAACCAAACACCAGGTTCCAGACTCTCAAGCAGTCTCTTTCAACACCATGGTTTCAAAAAGTAAATTTGAGAGGTAATTTTAAGGCTCTTACACAGAAGAAATCTCCCCAAAGAAACATATCTATGGTGATTATTGTTCAATTCTGGACCTCTCAGCATTGTTTTCTTGCTTTGTCAGTTACAAAATAAATAATTCTAGCTTTCTGAAGGTAGAGTAGGATCCGTGTGACTAATTCACAGAGAAGCATCTCTAGTGGAGGATAAGCAATAGAAAGTATGTAATTCTGGCTGGGTGAGGTGGCTCATGCCTATAATCCCAGCACTTTGGGAGGCCGAGGTAGGTGTATCACCTGAGGTCAGGGGTTCGAGACCAGCCTGGCCAACATGGTGAAAACTTGTCTCTACTAAAAAAAAAAAAAATACAAAAAGTAGCCAAGCATGGTGGTGGGCACCTGTAATCCCAGCTACTCGGGAGCCTGAGGCAGGAGAATTGCTTGAACCGGGGAGAAGGAGGTTGTAGTGAGCCAAGATTGCACCATTGCACTTCAGCCTGCACAACAAGAGTGAAACTCCGTCTCAAAAAATAAAATAAAGTACATGATTATGTTTGGAGGCACTGAGAAGAAATTATATTGGTGTTGTCTTTTTATATAGATTATGAATGATATTGGTGTTGCCTTTTTATATAAAGTTAGTTATTTAATATTTAAAACAATTTACAAAGTTAAATATTTTAAATATCACATTTTCCCACACTTATTCATTCATTCATTTATTCAATAAGCATTTTGCCAGTCTTTGTGCAAGGTGCTAGTATAAAGCCTTGATAAGTTTATACTGTGATGTTCTTTTCCCTGACCTCTTTTCCTATATTTGCTCGTTTATTTGTCATTCCATTTTCTCTAAACATTTCTTCTTTCCTATTTTTTCTCTTACATTATTTAAGTGTGTTATAAAAATAATTGTTGTCGGCTAACGCCTTTTTTGGCCTTAGCCCACCTGCACCCAGGTGAATATTTAAAAAACAATTGTTGTCTATTAAGATTCAGCTATCCCAAATTAGGAAGATATGGATTTTGAATAGTTATTATAGCTGTAGTGGGCTGCATGCCTGCATTTTGCCTTTGCCGCTAACAGCACCTGCTTATGGGACAATCAGAGGCACGCGAGTAGTGGAAGCAAAGCTAGGTGCCGTACTGAGATCAATTCCGTCATGTTGGACACTAAGCTGTAGCCATCCGCCCCTTCAAAGTCTACCTTTATATTGCTGCAGCATTAATTCATACAATTCCTACTTCTCTCTGAAACAATTTTGGTTTTAGGTCATTCTCTCTGCCCAGCTACCTTGCCCATATGAAGTCTAGAAAATTTTGTTACACAGAGGTGTGCCACTTGGAAGAAAACAGTGTGGAATGGCTCCATTAAGCATAATCTGAAAACATAAAACCATGTGTTTACAATTAGTCTAGAATGAACACTTGGGGGATGGGGACTCCCGCTGTGTATTTTCTTGTGGCTGCCTAACACATGATGTCTTACTTGCCCAATAAGTCTGTTGTGTTTGCTTAATAAATATTTAACGACAGCAATGAATAAAAACTAAAAAGCTAGGCTGGGTGTTTCAACAGTCAGGTAAACAAATTCTGTGAGAACAAACAAATAAGAGTGACTTCCTTTTTCACCTTCCTTTCCAAGCCAGGGTTTATTTTTTTTATTCCAGCCTTGTAACCTAAACTGGAGTAAGAAACTCTGAATCCAAGGCGGAAAAACGCTGAAAACAAGGCCAGAAATGAGAGACACGTACCCCTCAGGCTGTTTCATAGCAGGCGTTTAGTAAAGAGATCACTTTTAGTTTATTTTGGCCTGCACTCACTCTTCAGAGCAAGTGGAATGAGACAAATCTGGAAACCTGGGCTCAGTGCCACAGTGACACTCAGAGATCTGCTGCCACTCCCAGGCTGCTGGAACAAGTTGAAATCGGACTCTGGTTATGGGTCTAGTGGCAATAAGAAGTGTCTGGGGTAGGTTTTGAGGAGGATGAGCATCCTCTCTTTTGTGCAGCATCTACTCCAGGTGAGGCAATTACAGGGTTTTCAAGGGAGTTGAAAAAAGAAAAGACTTCTTAAAGACACAGAAGGGCAAGATACTTTCTTTTTCTAGAAGTTTATTAGCTTTAGACTTTATAGTCGATGATCTATTTTGAGTTCCTTTTGCATAAGGTGTGAGTATAGTCAGGCTTATTCTTCATATGTATGTATGAAGTATTTGTGGGTATATGTATGTATGAATTTATGTGCATTTGAATGTTCAAATGTTCCCGTATCATTTGTTAACAATACCATAATTTCTCCACTGAATTTCTTTTGCACCTTTAAAAAATCAGTCGACCATAAATACAAAGGTTTATTTCTGGACTGTCAATTCTATTTCATTGATTTATCTTTTCCTTTGCCAGTACCACATGATCTTGACTACTGTAAAGTCTTGAAATCAGGTAGTATGACACCTCTAATGTTGTGTTTTGTTTTCTTTTTTCTTTTGGCTAATCTGGTTATTTTGGTTTTCCATATAAGATTTTTCTGTTTTTTCAAGATGGGGTTTCACCATGATGGCCAGGCTGGTCTTGAACTCCTGACCTCAGGTGATCCACCCACCTCAGCCTCCCACCAAAGTGCTAGAATTACAGGCGTGAGCCACTGCGCCCAGCCTCCATATAAGATTTTAATTGTCTAAAAAACCTACAAAATCCTTTGGATTTTCAATGGGAGTTGCATTGACTCTGTAGATTAGGAGAATTTACATTTTAACAATATTGAATCTTCCTTATTCGTGAATACTGTATCTCCACATTCATTTAGATCTTCTTTGACTTTTTCATCAATCTTTTGTATTCAGCAGATCAATTGTGCACATATTTTATTGTTTATACCTAAATACTTTCCTTATTTTTGGTGCTCCTATAAGTGTTATCTTTCAAAAAAAATCAGATTTCAATTATTCATTGCTGGTATATGGGAATATAATGAACTTTTGTATATTGACTTGTACGTATGCTGCCACCTTGCTAACTCACTAGTTTAAAAGCTTTTTGTAGATTCAATGAAATGTTCTACATAGATAAACATGTTATCTATGTATGAATAAATATATTTTTGCTTTTTCCCTTCCAATATTTGTATCCTTTACTTCTTTTTATTGCCTTACTACTGGCTAGTACTTTTCAGTACACTGTTGAATAGGAATGTTAAGAGAGGACAACCTTTACTTGTTCCCAGTCTTGTTGGAAAACATTAGTCTTTCATCCTTAAGTATGAAGTTATATGTAGGGTTTTCATAGATGTGTTTTATTAGTTTAAGGAAGTTCACTACTAATTCTTGTTTGCTAGAATTTTTTTTTCATGATGAAGTGATTACTGAATTTATTCTAAAGATTTTTCTTCATCCAATAATATATTCATGTGATTATTATTTTTTAGACTGTTGATATGGTGACTTACATTGATTGCTTTTCAAATGTTGAGTGGGCCTTGCATTCTGGGGGTAAACTCCACTTCATCATGCTGTATTATTAATATCTTTTAAATATATTGTTGGATTCAATTTGCTAATATTTTATAAGATGTTTGTGTCTGTGTTCTTGGATATTGGTTTGACATTTTCTTAATTGTAATGTCTTTGGTTTTACTGGGAAATATTAATCTTTTCAAATGAATTGAGAAGTGTTCCTCTTCTTTGTCCAGAAGAGATTATGTAAAATTGTTATTTCTTCCATCAGTGGTAAATTTCATCAGTGAAACCACTGGGGCGTAGAGAATTCTTTTTGGAAGGCTTAAACTACAAATTCAATTTAAAAATTATATATACATATATATGAAATAAATCATTGCTTTAACATAAACCTTTTTCTTCCTGAATGAATTTGGTAGTTTTTTTTTTTTTAATTTAAAAAATTAGTTCATTTTATCTACATTGTCAAGTTTACAAACAGTTTTTCCTAGTACTGTTCCCTTGTTATCCTTTCAAGGTCTGTGGGGTTAATAGTGATGTTTCTTCTCTCATTTCTGATGTTTCTCATTTGCGTCCTATTTTTCTAGGTCATCCTGGCTAGAGGCTTGTCAGTTGTGCTGAACTTTTCAAAGAATCAGCTTTTAGTTTCATTATTTTTCTCTATTGTTTTTCTATTTCCAATTGCTTTGATTTCTGCTCTTCTAATAATACTTTCCTTCCTTCTACTTACTTTGGGTTTATTCTGTTGTTTTTCTAGTTTTGTCAGTTGAAAGCTTAGATCATTGATTTGAGGTGGTTCTTTTCCAATATAATCATTTGGTCCTACAAATTTCTCTAAATCACTGCTTTAAATGCCTTCCACAAATTTTGATATGTTGCATTTTCTCTTTCATTTATTTATTTTTCTAAATTCCTCTGTGACTTTCCTTTTGACCCATGGGTAATTTAGAAATACGTTATGTATTAGTCCATGCTCTCATTGTTATAAAGAAATACCTGAGGCCGGGCTTGGTGGCTGATGCCTGTAATCCTAGCACTTTGAGAGGCTGAGGTAGGAGGATACTTGAACTCAGGAGTTTGAGACTAGCCTGGGCCACATGGCAAAACCCCATCTCTACAAAAAATAAAAAAAATTAGCCGGTTGTGGTGGCGCATGCTTGTAGTCTCAGACACTCTGGAGACTGAGGTGGGAGGGTTCTTTGGGCCAGGGAGGTGGCGGTTGCAATGAGCTGAGACTGCACTCCAGCGTGAGTAATAGCGCAAGACTCTGTCTCACTCTATTACAGGGTAATTTATAAAGAGACAGGGTAATTTATAATTACCTGTTATAAATAGAGGGTAATTTATAAAGAGATAGGGTAATTCATAAAGAAAAGAGTTTTAATTGACTCATGGTTCTGTAGGCTGTACAGGAAGCATAGCTCCGGCATCAGCTTCGGAAGAGGCCTCAGGAAGCTTACAATCATGGTAGAAAGTGAAGCCAGGAGCAGGGACACCACATGGTGAGAGCAGGAGCAGGAGTGAGTGGGGAGGTGCCACACACTTTTAAATGAGCAGATCTCACAAGAACTCACTCACTGTCTTGAGGGCGGTACCAAGAGGATGATGGTAAATCATTCATGAAAAATCCACCCCCATGATCCAGTCACCTCCCACCAGGCTCCACCTCCAACATTGGGGATTACATTTCAATTGGGGATTACATTTCAATATGAAATTTGGGTGGAGACACAAATCTAAACTAATCAGTTAGTTTCCAAATGTTTAGAGATTTCCTAGATACCTTTCTTTTTATTAATTTTTAACTCAGTTCCAT
Source organism: Cheracebus regulus (assembly GCA_963574635.1). Lineage (NCBI taxonomy): Eukaryota > Metazoa > Chordata > Mammalia > Primates > Pitheciidae > Cheracebus > Cheracebus regulus. Next base: position 6,776 of record CAUYQU010058227.1, read on the forward strand.
TATGGTTCAAGAAGATTCTTTGTATGACTTCAGTTATTCCAAATTTGCTAAGGTTTGTTTTGTGGTCCGGAATATGGTTTAGCATGGTGAATATTCCATGTGTGCTTGAAAAAATGTTCTGCTTTTGTTGGGTAGAGTATTTTATAAAGGTAAATTATGTCAACTGGACATAACGTTGTTTGGGTCTCATCTGTTGGTACTGATTTTCTGTCTACTTCTATGAATTACTGTGAGAGGAATGTCGAAGTCTCTAACTACGGTTGTGGATTTATCTAGTTCGCATTTCTGTTTCTGTTTCAAGTTTTTGGAACTTCTCTTAATAGAAGAATGTCTGTACATTTAAGATTATGATGTTTTCTTGATTAATTGAACCTTATCCCATTATGCAATATCTCTGTTTATCTTTAGTAGTATTTCTTGTTTTGAAATCTACTTTGATATTAAGATAGCCACTACATTTTTTCTTTTGATTAGTGTTTGTATGCCATTTCTTCTTTCATTGTATTACTTCTATTCCCATCCATGTCTTTATTTTTAAAGTAGGTTTCTTATAAATAGTTAGGTCTTACTTATTTTTAATCAAATTTGACAAACTCTTAAGTTTTAATTTGTGTGCTTAGATAATTTACATTTAGTATAATTATTGATATGTTTGAATTCATTTATTTTGATTTTCTAGTTGTCTCCTCTCTTTCATTCCTCTGTTTTTCCTTTCTATTGATCTCTCACTGTTTGCTGACTCTTTTTTTCTTTTCTTCTGTATTTTTCTACTGAGCGCATCGAGTTCTTAACTTCACATTGTGTGTTTCTTTCACTTCTAAAATTTCCATTTCGTTCTTTAAAAAAAACTTTAAAAACAGATTTTATTTTTAGAGCAGTTGTAGGTTCACAGACAAATTGAGTGAAAAGTACAGAGAGTTCCCATATAACCCCTACCCCTACACATGCACAACCTCCCACACTGTCAACATCTAGTACCAGAGTGGTACCTTTGTTACAGGTGATGAACCTACACTGAAACATTACTATCACCCTAAGTCCATCATTTACTTAAGGGTTTTATTCTTGGTGTTACAGATTCTGTGGGTTTGAACAAATCTATAATGACATATATCCACAGTTATAGTATCATACTGAATAGTTTCACTGCTCTAAAAATTCTCTATGTTTTGCCTATTCATCTCTCCCTCCTTGCTAAACTCTGGGAATCACTGACCTTTTTACTGTTTCTATAGTTTTGCCTTTTCCAGAATATCACATAGTAGGAATCATACAGTATATAACCCTTTCAGATTGGCTTATTTCACTTAATAACATGTATTTAAGTTTCTTCCATGCATTTTCATGGCTTGATAGCTCATTTCCTTTTAGAGCTCAATAATATTCCATTGTATGGATATATATACCACAGTGTATTAGTCAGGGTTCCCTGGAGGGAAAAAACTAATAGGATAGATGTATATATGTAGGGGAGTTTATTAAGGAGTATTGACTCACACGATCACAAAGTGAGGTCCCACAATAGGCCATCTGCAAGCTGAGGAGCAAGGAAGCCAGTCTGAGTCCCAAAACCTCAAAAGTAGGGAAGCTGACAGTGCAGCCTTTGGTCTTTGGCCAAAGGACTGAGAGACCCTGGCAAATCACTGATATAAGTCTAAGAGTCTAAAAGCTTAAGAACTTAGAATTTGATGTTCAAGGGCAGGAAGCATCCAGCAGGGGAGAAAGAAGAAGGCCAGAAGACCCAGCAAGTCTGAGTAATGCTGAGTAATTTTAGATTGTATCTTGGACATTTTGAATATTTAATTTGGATGGTTTTCATTAAAATCCTCCAGAGATTTGGAAGATTGATTATTTGAGCAGGCGATTATACTGGTTTTGTTCAGACTGTATTTTGTGAGTGATAGTTTTTCCAATATTATCTCACTTTTTGGAACCTCTACTAGGTGGCTTTGATTATGTTCCATGCATACATATCTCAGGGTTAAGCTTGGGCCTGTGCTAGTTCATACCCAGAGTTAGAGATCCATTTCTATAATCTCTTCTCTCCAGGATTCTCCATAGTCACCCACCTATATAGTTTCCTATTCTTTACCCTCTGGCCCAATAGATAGGAGCTCTTTTGGAGTTTTGGCTGCCTGTGCTGCTAGGACCATTTTTGGTGCTATGTGGAGATGTGAAAAGAGAGAAAATATTTACCTACTGACTTACTCCAGTACTCTCTGGACCACAGGAGCCCTTTTCTATTTGTTTAACTAGAAAAACAGAACTTCTGTTGGGATTTTAGCTGACCATGCCCCTTGCCACTCTGGCTCTGCTAGGCAAGCTGTGTAAGTTGGGGGAGGGAGTGAGAACTCAAGGATTCCTTTCTGAGTTCTTCAGCTTGAAGGACGCCAGCCTTCTTTTTAGACAGAAGGGATTTATCTGAAGGTATTAGCTGTGTGCAGCACCCCCATCACAACTCATTTGTGTGACTGCTCTCAGCCCAATGCTGTGAAAAGAAAGAGGAAGTAAAATGAGACACTTAATCCTGCGCAAAATGCTGTTTCAGTTTTTGACTTCTCTTCATAATCTGACTGCAATTCTTTACCTCTCGGAGTCCCTAGGCAGTTGTTATTTTGTATTTTGTCCAGAGTTTTTAGTTGTAATCAGCAGAAGAGGTGGGCTTTATTAAATTCACCTTTTTTTTTTATTTTTGCAACACATTCGATTTATCATCACCATGGGGCGCGTGCGCTGGTGAGATCTCTAGGTCTCCTGGCAGCTGGGCCTGAAGTTAGTCGCTGCTCAGGGAGCTGTGGAGACGGTGATCACCTCCTCACTCAGTGGTTCCTCCAGCTGGGTCTCCTGACTTAGGGGGTCGGGCTCGCTCCGTGGCTCCTCCTTCAGCTGCGGCTCGCACTGAAGAAGCTCCGGGCTCGGCGGCTCGCTCTGCCCGGGTGGTGCTGGCCCACTTCCGGCTTCCGGGGCTCCCACGGCTGCCATCTTTTTCGCAGAGGCGCTTGTCTTCCTGCGTCTCCTTCCACGAGCTGCTTTTCCTTTCTTCGCCACCTTGGGAGTCTTCTTCGAGCTACTGGGCCTCGGCTGAGAGAAGGGTTTCCTCTTTCGTGTCTCCTTGGTCTTGACCGGTGGTCGCGATGCCCTCGGCTTGGGACCAGTATTCCGCAATCAATGTCTCCAACAGCCCTCCCCAGGCTGCCTGGCCTCCATGTACGTGCCCCTCCTGGGATCCCAGGCCAGTCTTAAATTCACTCTTGACTGCTTTCTTTTGTATTCTTTTTTCACTTCTATCTATACTCTCTCAAAATACAATGACTGACACCTATCCTATCCTTTTATTATTTGAAGTAAAATCCATGACTATCCTTTTAAAGACCACATCTGTCACCTCAGGTGTTTTTACTTGTGGCTTTCACTAGCTGGCTGGGCAGGTAAAGCCTGTTTAGGAGGAATATAATTCAAGAATCTCACTTTGAAGCTGACCATAGCAAACCTAGGTTACCTCTAGAATGCAGGTGTGCAACCACTCCTCTGTCATCTTTTATATGCTCTTCATTAACAATCTTCCTCTTCCTTCCCAGTTCATTTATTCAGCCTCTGATTCATTCTTCTCTTCTCCTAACCCATTCTCTTTTACCAGCCAACCTACTCATACTTATTCTGACAGGATCTTATCCTTTACCAGAAGTTCAATTATTACCTCTAAGAACCAGTCCCATGTAGAGCTCCCATCTCCTCCTTTTAATTTTCTTTTCCCTGAAAGAGCCACAGTTTTCTTTCTTTGAAAAAGGAAGGTATATATTTCCCCTTAAAGGGATTATAATCATTACAGAAAATTTGAGAGTTTTCAAAAAATGAAAAAAAAAAAAAAAAAAAACCCAAACAGAATTTCTCAAAGCCTGACTATCCAAAGAGAAACACTTAATGTTATGTGTGTGATCTTGAGTGAAAATTTAAAATTTAAGTTAGAACATTTTATAAACTATCCAAACTTTTTGTAGAAAGAAAACAGAAAATGTAAATAATAATAATAATAAATTGTAATCCTACTGTCTAGAAGTAAATACTGGTTTTAGTTCAGTGTGTGTGTGTGTGTGTGTTTTGTGTTTGCAGGCTGCTTGGTCAGTTAGGGTAGAGAGTGGTTGAGTCTGATCTGGGATCACAGCCTTGCTGTGTTGGAGAAAGTGGTTGGGTGGAGTGGGTATCGATATGCAAAGGTTGGTTTAAATAAATGGTTTTGATTTTGTTATTTGGACAAGGCTTGAGGTGGAATCTCCTGGTGAACAAAATTAGGGAATGGAAAGAATTTGTTAGTGTTGTGTTTTGTGTTTTCCTGTACCTTTTCTTCTGATTTCCCAAAGAGCTTACCCTGTTCTGTAGAATAAATCTTAGGCCTCTATGGCAACAGAGACTCTAGGCATTAGAGGACAAAGAAAAGAGTTGGAAAGGGGCTTTCTCTACATTTCAATCAGAACAAAGCAGGAGCAGCACAGTCATCACTGAAGTGAACTCAATTTTGTATTGCATCAGTTTTGTAGCGTCAGGGAGTTCTAGAAAACAATGCCTTGTGTTGGGAACTAGCATTCTACCAGGAACCGTGATATTGGCAGGGCAAAGGTGAAGAGAGGACCAAAGTGGAGGACCATGAAGGGAAAATAATGAACAAGTTATTAGAAGTAACTCATGGAGATGCCAACAAAGAATTAGGGGTGATTTTACTGGGGAGAGAGGTCCTAGGGTCAAGAGCCTGAGGGGTATGTGTGTATACATATGTATATATATGTGTGTATATTTATGTCTACATTGACCTATATCTATATCTACCTGTATCTTTCTTCAGAAACAGGACATTGGTCAGGGTAAGAGCATTTACACCGTAGAAAGCGGAAAATACTACAACTCAGAGGTTTTTCTTTACTCTCCTCCCAACCCAGACCCAGTGGTTAAACATTACCAGTGCAACATTGGCTTTTTATTCCTCGGTTTACTAGGCTGTTACACAAAATTCACTCTCCAGACCTGCTTTGGCGCAGTTGGGAACTTCGGCATTTTGATCTGCCTTTTTGGAGTGGTCTGTTATAGGTCACTATATCAGCAAACGTAAGAACTCACCGGTCCTGCCATGAGAATAGGGTGTTAGTTTTTGCCTTGCCCTTCTCCCTGGAGAGTTAAGCAGACATTCTTTGGGTAGAGGTAAAATGTGACTACTCTGTCTACACCAGGGGGAACATCAGGAACACAAGTGTGCTCAAACACACATTCTTGCTCACCCACACACAAATAAATACATTTCCTCTTAGAGTGAAAACCAGAAACTGTTTAAAGTGCCCACTTTAAAAATGAAAACTCAAAGTTCTGAAAACAATAACAACTGATCCTTGGACTTAATCTGTTTTTGAGACAGAGTCTCGCTCTGTCGCCTAGGCTGGAGTGCACAATCTTGGCTCAGTGCAACCTCCATCTCCCAGGTTCAAGCGATTATCATGCTACAGCTTCCCTAGTAGCTGGGACTACAGGCACACACCACCATGCCCAGCTAATTTTTTTGTATTTTTAGTAGAGATGGGATTTCACCATGTTGACCAGGCTGATCTCAAACTCCTGAGCTCAGGCAGTCCGCCCACCTCGGCCTCCTAAAGTGCTGGGATTACAGGCATGAGCCACTGAGGCCTGCCCGGACTTAATTTTAATGGTAAGGGAGGGGAGCTGTAAGGAAAGGGAGGAGATGAGGTTGAGATAGAAAATAGGAAAAGCAAAGAGAGGGGAGAGGAAAAAGAGGAAAAGGGTGAGAAGTAAAAGCAGCAAGTAGGGAGGAAAAGTTTGGAGAGGGTGGAGAGGAGAAAAAAGTGGACTGTGGAATGAAAGACGAGGAGCCCGTGGGCTTTGGGGTGAGTGTGGTGGTTGGAGTTCAACTGTTTTGGTTTCCTTGGGCACAGGCCCTGAGAAGAGGTTACCCCTGCTCTGACTGCACTCAGAGGTGCAGCAATCATATTTTAGCTTTTATTTTTATTTCCATCTTTATTGTTTATTTTTGATGATCAGAACATTTTCTACTGAGATTTTGAATGTCTTCACCTTGTGACAAAATTACTTGGAACTAAAGATTTAGAAATTTAGTAATTAATATTAGACTGTATTAATATGCATAGCCTGTATTTTGCTTCAATGGATTTTAAACCTTACAGATTGCATCAGTTATTTTTAAGAAAGATGGTCGGGCACGGTGGCTCACGCCTGTAACCCCAGCACTTTGGGAGGCTGAGGTGGGCGGATCACGAAGTCAAGAGATCGAGACCATCCTGGCCAACATGGTGAAACCCTGTCTCTATTAACAAAAAAAAAAAAAAAAAAAAAGATTGAGAATGTCTTATTTCACAATGTCTAGAGATTGCATCTTATTAAGAAATAAACCTAATTTTAGTCTACGAAGGAGTTGGTATAAGGAGCATACAATTCAAGCAAATAAAATGAGAAAAGATGATTTAACAAGAGGCATCACTGATTTACTGTTTATTTAACTGCTTTGACCAAAGTGTTTGGTTCTTATATGAACAAGAAAGGGGATGAGTTGTCCACCAGAATGAAAATTATATTCTGGTTTGAAGCTTCTGCTGTCAGATAATGTAGCTTTCTGTAGTATGGAAGAATAGCATCCTCTTTAAACAAGGTGGGATTAAGTGTGGACAGAACTGTGTTTCTCACCCAGGAGGAGCGTAGGTTTGATGAATTGTTTACAAATTTAATCTTTGGTGGTGGCAGCAAGGGAGGGATCATATGTGTGATGGGAATTGATGACGTCATTTTTTCTTTTATCTTCTGAGTAAAACATTTTCTTGGGGTACAGAAAATTTTATGATGGAAAAATAAGAAAACCAAAAATATTTAAGCAAACCTGCAGGATGATTCAGTGGCCTTTCCAGTTGACTTAGACAGCCTGTGTCCCTGGGTGTCACTGACTGGCGCCTATAGCAATACTTGGTGTTATTTAGCTTGTTGTCACATACAACTTTCCTCTCTTCTTTCCTTCGATTGTCCCTTCCCTCCTGACTTCTCTGAGGGATAGGATTGAGGCCACAGGCTGCCACTCAGGGCATTCATTCTCTGAGGAAATGGGTAGGAGTCAGTAAGGTGGAGCCCTGGGCCCCCTTACCTCCTGCTGCAGGTGGCAGAGGCTAGGCTGCTAGTGTGGCATCCAAAGGACAGTAGCGTACTCATGATGGCAGAGTTTAATCTTGAGATGCTGAGGATTTTGGAGGAGAAAAATGTGGTGTGCTGCAGAGTCATTAGGAATTGACCATTGTAGGTAGTAAATAGCAGAACAGAAAGAAACAAGAGGGTACAAGACTGATCATGAAATAAGTGGAGCGAGGAGTTCTGTAACAGACTGTAACAATGTAAGACATTTGCATGTACATTATGATTAGGAAGGAAGCTCTTTGTTCTGAAATGTCTTCATCTGTGAAAGTTGAAGAGATGAGCTCAGCTGGGATACAGTGAACTCAATCTACTCCTGGATTGAGTAATCAGGACTGGATCTGCAGAATTCAGATCTACCTTCGGTGACAGCTCCTGGCTGTTGGTGTACAGAGCTCTCCTCTCTCTCTGTATGTAGTCTGTCACTCACTCAGCTTGTACTAATGGGGTGGGGCAGTCTCAGATTGTTTTATAGGTGCAATTATTTAACTTCGTTCGGGGTTGTGTTTTATGTTACTCTTGAAGTCTCATTTATTTGCTATATGGTAGGTACATGAAGATACATGCTAAATGAAAATTATGCAAAGAGTTCTGAACTTGGAGGCAGATGACCTTGGACTTTTATTTGGTCTATACTTGTTACACATGAGCTTGGACAAGACTCTGATCTTTCAGCTTTCTTGAGACCTTAAATATGAGATATAAAACAAGTAGAACATATAAATAAACAGAGGAAAATATGCACAAATATAATATGATCTTTGAATTGGAAGAGTCACTAAGCATAAATGCCACTGAAAAAAATCACAAACAATAGATTTGCAAGTATGGAAAGCTTTTTAATTCTATATAACAGAAAATGTAATAAACAAAATTAAGAGGCAAGTGACATACTACGAAAAAGATACTTCTACCTGGCAAGTCAAAGTGTAGAAAATAGGCAACAGATACAGTTCACAAAGAAAAAGATGCAACCAGCTGATAAATATATGTGGTCAAAGAAGTGCACTTTAACTCTCCAGTGAGATGCTTTTTAATCTGCTCAAATTTGCAGGGGGACCCATTCAATCTTCTATGATGCTGGTGGAAGTGGACATTTTCTGGGGCAGTGTGTATTAAGAGCCATAAAAATGCTTATCTCCCTGAAGTTAACAAGAAACTTGCTAGACCTGTATGAAGGATGCCAACGTAAAATAATTTATAAAATGTATTTATGTATTTTTTTCATGACGTATAGGTCTTGGTGTTTTTGAAACAGAATTAACCCATAGTAGACTTTAGTGGACAATGTGGGTCTTCTACTTAGATACCCTCTAATATAGTCAGGGTTTAATTAAAGAAATATAATTCCTAGGATAAAAATGTATTTATTTTTACTGGAGGACATACCATGTTCCCGCATGGAAAGATTCAGTTTTGTAAATATATAAATTTTCCCAAAATTAATATTTAAGTTTAGTGAAATTCCAATAAAAAAACTCTAGTAGGATTTTATTGGGGAGGGGCAGATGTGATGGGAATTGATGATGTGATTTTAATTTTTCTTTTATGTTCTGAGTAAAACATTTTCTTGGGGTGCAGTAAATTGTATGGTGGAAGAATAAATAAGGAAACCAAGAATAGTTTGAATAGGAACAATAAGTTGAAAAAAATGTATGCAATGGGATATTAATATGTATTATAAGCTCACAGAAACTAAAGACAAGAGTGATGAAATATATATAGATGGGACAGAATAGCGTGACCACACATGAACCCTAGTATATGTGGGAATTTAGCATGTGATAAAAATGAAGAAAATTACAGTGAGGCAAAAGATGGTATTGGGCCAATTGAGAAACAGTTTAGGGGAAAGTAACAATAGATTTTTACCTAAAAGTACAAGAAAACAAATTCCAAATGGAATTAGTTAAATGTGGGAGAATGACACTGTAAAAAACTTGAAAATAAAGATGAATTCCTGTAGAATTTTGTAGTGAGAAAGAAAGAACTTTGTAAGTAAACAAAAGCTGTAAAGAAAAAGATGGATAGAACTGATTATACAGTAACTTAAAGCTACCACAAATTAAATTAATAAGCAAATCATTAATAATAAGCAATTTACAACGAAAACATTAACAAAGTTAAAACACTTAAAAAAAAAAGCCAAGAGATCTTGTTTGTGGCTACCCTCAGGTTGGATAATTCACTAGAATGACATACAGAACTCAGGAAAGCAAATTTATTATGCTTACAATTTTGTTACAGTGAAAGGACCCAGATAATAAAACCAGGAGAGGGAACCGACACAGGGCAGAGTCTGGAGGGGTCCAGGCACAGGGCTTCCCACCTTCCTCTCTACAGAGTCATGGATTGTGTTACCTCCTGGCCACGATGTGTGAAAATACACACAGAGTACTGCCCACCAGATGCTCACCTGAGCCTTTGATGTCCAGAGGTTCAAAGCCCCAACCATAAATCACATCTCTAGGCACTCTGGTGGCCGAAGTCCTCAGGCCAGCAAAGACACTCATAACACGCTGGGCATTCTAGGGGGCTAGAGCTCACCTTCCAGTACCCAAAAGACCTAAGCTAATTCTTCATTACACAAAAACCTATCATTTTATCCCTGTCAAGTTGACAAAGTGTAGCAGATGCCATCAGCGCTGGGACACATCCCTGGACATTTCAGTGTTCCCCAGGAGACTTCTAAGGGCAATATTTGTAACTCCATGCCTGAGGGCTTTAAAAAACAAACAAAACAAAACTGCGGAAGGCCTCCTGCCCTTTTCCTTAAGTAGGCTTCACTTAATGACTCTTGAAGTTGTCATGTAACACCCTAGCCCTTTAGGTGGGATCATGTTGGGACATTCTGCACCATTTCCCAGAATTTCTCTGCAAGATTAAGTTCCAGTTGCCCACTGTGATAGGTGGCTTAGTAGTGCACCCTTTATTGGCTGCCTTTCTTTTGGTTACCACTTACCCATATCCGTCCTTATTTCTGTATTACTCAGATAAACTTCCTGCACTTGAATCCTTGTCTCAGGGTCTGCTTCTGGAGGATAACAAACCAAGGCATCAAATTTAACATGAAATTCCGAGGGTGGTGTGTGTACATGGAAATAGATGTTCTCCTGTGCTCCACTTTGTAGAGTGTAAATTGGTTCAACTTTTTTGGTGGCTACTTTGGAAGTATTTATCAAGTAGCTTTAAAATATGCATAGTCTTCAACTTAGTAATTCTAATTCTGAGAATGTTTCCTGAGAAATAGCTAGGGATGTGTTCTAGGCTTTCTTTTCTGTTTCTAAACAATAAACTGCTTTGAAAACAAGGAAAAGGACACTAAATGACTTAGTAGGTAAAGCTTTTATGTCTCATATATTAAGGGTAGGATGCAACAAATAATTGACTACAGTTTTCCATTCATAAGCAACTATTAACTTTTAAAAAGCTTTCCTCAGATATAGATGAACTTTTACTGAATATAGCTGTTAAGAAATTTAAAAATTTTTTGCATACTGTATTAGTCAGCTTGGGCTGCCATAACAAAATACCATAGGCAAGGTGTTCCAAACAACAGAAATGGAAATTTATTTTTTCACAGGTTTGGAGGCTGAGGGATTCAAGATCATGGTTCATTTCAGTTCCTAGTGAGGGCTCCTTCCTGCCTTGCAGATGTGTGCTCACTAGGCAGGGAGAGACAGTAAGCCCGCTGGTGTTTCCTCTTCCAAGGACACTAATCTTATTGCATCGGGGTCCACCTTCGTGATCCCATTTAACATCAGTTACATCCTTACACCAAATACAGCCACACTGGAGGTGAGAGGTGCAATGTATGAACTTTGGGAGGACACAGTTCAGTCCATAGCACAAACTAATAAATAGCTCAGTTATTTAGTAAGTTTTAGAACGTTCTTATTTGCTCCTTTTGTTCTTTTTTGGCTCTCTGGGTCATATCTGTTGATGAATATCTCTAGTAGGAAAAGCCTGTCTCCCATCACTTTCTGAGTCCATCGCCATAGGGGTATTAGATGCCACTGTCCAAAAGACTTGGCTTTACTGCTTACCAGCAAAGTGTCAGCCGGGTTGGCTCCTTCTGAGGGCTGTGAGGGAGTCTCTCAGCTTTGGGTAGCTTGCTGGCAAATCTTTGGCGTTCTGTAGCTTATGGCAGCATAACTCCAGTCTTCACATGGCATTCTCCTTCTACGTATGCCTATGTCCAAATTTCCCCTTCTTACAATGACACCAGTCATACTGAATTTACTCAAATACGATCTGATCTTAACTGATTACATCTGCAACAACTTTATTTCCAAACAGGCCATATTCAAAGGTCCTGGGGAGATAGGACTGCAATATATGATTTTTGGGGGGACAAAATTCAACCTATAACAACTTGGAAGTCTTTGTCATGAATCCAGAGTTGAATCTGAGTCAGTTTATTTTATTTTATTTTATTTTTTGAGATGAAGTCTCACTTTGTTGCCCAGGCTGAGGTGCAGAGGCATGATCATAGCTCACTGCAGCCTTGAGCTTCCCAGGCTCAGGTGATCCTCCCACCTCAGCCTCTCTAATAGCTGGGACTACAGGTGCATGCCACTATATCCAGCTATTATTTTTTTTTTGTATTTTTTTGTAGAGATGGGGTTTTGGCATGTTGCCCAGGTTGGTCTGGAACTCCTGGACTCAAGTGTTCCATCCACCTTGACCTCCCAAAGTGCTGGGATTACAGGCTTCAACCACCTCACCTGGCTAAGAGTCAATTTCTTAAGATATGTTTGCTTATTTATTTATTTATTCTCATTCTTCTCAGCAAACTGACACAAGAACAGAAAATCAAACACCACATGTTCTCACTCATAAGTGAGTGTTGAACAATGAGAACACACGGACATAGGGAAGGGAACATCACACACTGGGGCCTGTCGGGGGGAAGAAGGATGTTAAGGGAGCGATAGCAGGGAGTGGGGGGATTGGGGAGGGCTAACATTAGGAGAAATACCTAATGTAGATGACGGGGGGTTGGATGCAGCAAACCACCATGGCATGTGTATACATATGTAACAAACCTGCACATTCTGCACATGTACCCCAGAACTTAGAGTATAACAAACATAAATAAATTAAAAAAACGAAAGTCCTACCCACATTAAAAAAAAATGTGAAGCAAGACATATCACTTACTAGTATTATGCTATAAACAGGTGATAAAGGGTAAGGGGTTATTCTCCAGTGAGGAATCCAGTCCAAACCCACAGACCAGTTCATAGCTAACCAGCTGAGTCCAAAACAACTAGATCTTTTTAGACAATTGCCATCCAAACCAGAGTGTTATGAAATGAATTATGTACCTCCCCTCTTCAAATTCATATGTTGAATTCTTGTGTCAGTTTGCTGAGAATGATGGTTTCCAGCTTCA
>CAUYQU010058229.1:0-16297 GCA_963574635.1 Cheracebus regulus
ATAAATAAATATTAAATAAATTTTAATTAAATTATTTTTTTTTTCTTCCCACTTAAATAAGTACTTTTTTTTGGTTGTTAAAAAAAAAAAAAAAAAAAAAAAAAACAAAAAACCTCAACTTTTTTGGCTTCACAGAAATAGTAGCTAGCTAAAATGTCTGTGAAAAGTTGATCCTTTCTTAAAGAAGAAGAGGGATTCCCCTTTTCAGTTTGTGAAGCTATCCATAATGAAACCAAGAAAGGGTTGTGTTGTGGAGTGTCTTGCTTTTAATTGGAAAATCTCGAAATCAGAGCCAAGGCAGGAAAGTGTAAAGAAGTCTTGTTTTGATTCTAAGTATCAGAAATGGCTTCTTGTAATGTAAGATTCTTTTCTCACTTATTCATTAATGCCTAAAATTCAACAGGTAAAGTTAAGCCTTTCAACCCATAATTAGCCATGAAGCCAGAACAAGACTTCTTTTTACTTCAGCACAAACCACATTGGAGGAGAACAGACAACTGAAGAACTTAAAGTGCAAGGTCTTAAGAATTCAAGAGCAGTCCAGGGAGCTGAAAGTCAATGTCCTGCAACTTGATTTATTTAGCCACCAAAATGCACCAAGCAAGTTCTTGTAAAGATAAATACCACTGTGGATAGGACACTGGTGTTGAGTACTGTGTTAGGGGTTTGAAATCCAAAGACATGAAGATATCTCTTTGAGGCTTTCTGGCTACAGCTCTGAAAACGTTAAGGAAGCAATCAGTTAAATCAGAAACTTAATTTTTGCAAGAAAGGAGCCAAATAGCCCCATGGATTTGATAAACCAATGTCTTGCAAAAAGGTGTGAAGTATAAACTGAAGTTGATCACTAGAGAGATTACAAACATTACTAGCCCTTGGGCATTCACAAGAAGCCAGCTACTTGAGGCCCTGGTATGATGTAAGAGGGGCCAGAGTTTGCATCTATTTTCATATCCTGAAGATTGGCTTTTAGAGATTGCATCACTAGTGCTAATCAAAAGGAGATCACATTTCTAGATCCACAGTTATTTCCAGCATTGGTCAAAATGCCAAGGAGTGCTAGTGACTAAAGATATCAACACGAATGTGAATACCTTTCAGATAGCTAGGGAAAGTATGTTGAGCAGAACAGAGAAAACAGAAAGTACCGTGGAAGACAGGTAACGAGTGGAGAGGTAAGAAAACATGCCTTGCCATGTCCAGTGATCACAGAGGCATTTATTTTCTGCAAGAATTCAAGGGTCATTTAGTCTTGGCACTTCCAACATGATCCTTCATACTGCCGCTTCTTCTAGAATAGGGGCTTTGCTCCCACTCATCCTGAAATAAGACAGGTTTGAATCCCAGCTTTTCTAACCACTAGCTATGTGTTTTAAAGCTTCAGTTTCTTCATAAGTGAGTTGGAGAATATAATCACCTCAAATTAGTTAAAGTTTATAACCTACATACAATTTAAAGCACTTTCATGGAAGAATTGCCAGATAAATAGTGGTTGGTAAAAAACACTATTTTCTAAATAATTACAGATATTGGTTCTAGCAGATTCAAGACTATGTTTTATAGCAAAGTTGACAAAATATTTGGTGAGATGAAGACATATCTCCATTTAAGTCATTGCTAGGCATTCCTGCCACTGGTCTGCACATTGCAACATCTTTCAGTATAAAGAAATGTTTCTTTAGAAGATGTGAGTGCATAAAAAAACATAAATAGCTTCTAAATTCATTTAGAATGAATGGCTTTTATCTTACAACATGTTGTTCAGATCTGAGATACAACTATTTGCCAAGTATCTTGCCATGTTTTGACCAGTCACACAAATGTTCTCTGCTATTCTTTGCTAAGTAGGATAGCATTTCCCTTCACCTTCTTCTAGGACATGTGACCGCACCACACTCAAGCATCTAGAATTTCTGCTGAGCCTCATTGAAGCACCAAAGGCCAATCAATCTTAACACCAGTAGGCTACAGCTCAAACCTCTGTAGAACAATAATGTCCAAGCTGCAGAGAGTATAGGCTCTATGGAACAGATGTCAAGCCTCAACGCCATAGCACAAGGTGCATGAAGGGAATCCTGACCTGGAAAAGCAAGGACAGGAACAAGAAGATTTCTGGGTAGCGCCATGTTTACTTGGATCCAATCCAAAGGATCATTCTTGTTTCTCACAGTGTACCTTTTCTCACCACTTCCCTTGGACAATACCCACTTTTTTGTGTAACTGAGTCATTAACCAGCAGTAATCCTCTCACACATAATAATTAATAGCAATAGCAACAAAGGTACGGTTAACGGTAATTGAAAACCTTAGATAGAAATTGAAAGAGATGATCAGTAGTTGACTGGGCTCATAGTTCACAAGTCATCTCCAAATATCCCAGCGAGGGATATTTTATGTAGCCAAGGGACTAATATTAAAACCTGAATCAACTACTCATAGCTACAGTTTACTCAGTTTTTCCCAGTTTAGACAAAGATTAGTCTCAATAAGATGATGAGTTCTAGCCCCATTTCTACCACTTGCTTTCTGTATGACTTGAGAAATGTCACAGTTCCTTCTGTCTTAGAAACACCGTGTGTGTATGCATGACTTTCATGAGAAATAAGCAGCATCAAAATCAGATTTCTAACTTATCTGGAGAAGTTTGAAGCAAATCTATTTGAGATTTGGCAATGTCAAGTCTTCTGTCATGGACCCACCCACTCTCCTCCCTCCAGGGCGATCATGACTCACTCCCAAATTATTTGTTCTTGGGAATATTTATTTCTCTTGATCCCTTTTATTTTAACTCCCTTTGATCTACTTTAATCAACTTAATATCCCTAACTGTTTTTTATCTGGAGACATTGCATCTATTTCGCCTGATATGGCCTTTTCCCCGTCTGCTGCTTTCATTTCCTTACAAAATCTGGACCAAAGTAAGAGGATGTTGTGTGTGACCTAAGAGGGGAAACTGTGTTGCTCTGAGAAACTAACACTCTTATCCATGAAGTTCCAATGTGGTATTTTTGAACTTTTATATTTTCTTGACTAATCACTCGCAAATAGATTTTCTCATGATTTTCTTTTTCTCTTAAGGGAAAACTGGAATAGTCTTTTATATAGTAAGTTAACACTGGCCTAATCTGTAATATATCTATATTGAAATGGAACTTTTTTTAACTGATAAAGTTGACTAGTACTATCAGTATGGTTGTGCCCAAAAGATAACGTGATCTTGACCATCTAAGTACAGCAGATGGTGAACTTTGCTGGTAAATGAATTTGTTCCTTAAAAGCAAACCAATCCTATGTGCACGCATCTATCCATTGTTTGCAGCACATTTTCTGCTCACATCTGGAAATATTGAGATATTAGCTGCTCTAGAACATTCCAGTGGCAGGGGCATGGCATGGGGGAAGACACAGGATGAAAACATAGACTCAGTCATGCTCTTCTAAAATGAAATTGATACAGCCAGGTGATCTTAAGAAATCGCTTTTGTGAGTTATAAAAATTTCCTTCACTAGCCGCAGAATGACCAATTATCAAGGCTGTAAGTTTTTCAGGGCACATAGACTGAAGAAAGCCTTCCACAGCCTTGAGTGTGCAGAGATTTTTTTGCTTTGTTCCTTGCACCAATCTTCTGATGAGCACTGTGGGCAAATGAGATCTGCAGATATCTTTGCAGGGAGTTCTCTTCCTGGCTTCACGTGGAGTTACTTAGACATCTGGAAGGAGTAGGTGTCAAACCACAAATAAAACTTTCCTTGACTCATGGGGAGAAAGGTAGTGATTTCCACTTGACCTCACCAACTGAAACTATAAGTGCTGCTGTTCCAGCGTCAAACTTCATTCTTCAGAATCCACTTCTCCATTTAAGGGCTTTACCTTTTGTATTTGTTCACTGTTTAACTTTGCAAATCTAACAGAAGCCTTTGGGTGGCATGTTTTCATTTTAAACTAATAATAAGTAAGGGTCACAGCTACATAATTTACTCTCTACGGGACGTCACACAGGGACACTAACAGACAGATGCTTGAGGATGCTGTTGAAGCTGATTGATATTAACTATTAGTTTTATTTTCTTTCTCATGACAAACACAACTGACTCCTTCATCCAGAACTCTCTGTTCTTTTAAATCTTTACACTTTGACCATAGAAACATGCATTTGCAGTGTTGGGTAGGCAGTTGGAGTAAAAGTAATTTGCAATTGCCTTTCAATTTAAAATGTATTAATGAAAAAGGAGAGCTGCAAACTACTCAATTTGACTGAAAATTGGTATTTTGTTTGTACACTTAACTCCTCAGATATAAGTGGAAGCATCGTCCCTTCTGCATTTATTTCCTCCACAACATATAGCAAAACAAAGAGTTTGTGAGTTCATAGATCAGGGCTTCCCTATCTGTAGACATCCAGTAATGTCCCATTCCATACTTCATCCCAAATTAAACAGAGTCTCCTTCCTGGTTTGCTGATGTGCATATTGAATTAGGAAACAATCCTTCACTACCAGCCTCCCCATCTTAATGCAATCCAGTCAGTGCTGAGATAATTAACAACATTCATTGCTCTAACTTAGTTTTGCGTTTTTTCCTCCATGCAAATCTTCTTTCATCTAGTTGTTCCTTATTGGTTCATTCCATTAAGCATGTGCAAAGTGGCTCTGGTAGTCATAACACTGACCCAAGTCACTGGGAACAAAAAAGGAAAGAAAAACAAACAAAACTAGAATCTCTAGGGAAGCACACAGGAGTAGGGGAGAAACAGAACACATTTATTTTATATACATAGATGCAGAATTAAGCTAGTACAACACACCATCATATAAATAATATGCATGAGTGCTACAGGAATGCAAAGTGAGAAAATGTTTGCTATGAGCCATGAGTGAGCAAAGAGAGGTCACTTGGAGGAGACGGCTATTAAGCTGAATTTCAGTGAAGAATTAGCGAAAGAAAAAAAGAAAACAGAAAAATGTAAAAGTTTGGGAGAATCCAATGAGTAAAAGAAAATTGGTTGAAACAGTATAATATGAAAGGTAGTAGGGAAGCTGGTCATGCAGGCATTAGGATAATTATTTCCTTCCTCTTTATGTGGTAAGTTGCATTCTTACAGAGCCTGAAGGCTCAACTTTAAAAAAAAAAATTCAGAGTCAAATGTATTTGTTTATGTCTTGTTTCTTAAGAACAGTGTTTTATCAAAAGATTCATAAGATGGTTTTCTTAAAGTCTTAAAGATTTTTTTTTATAGAAAACTTTACCCTAAGTTTGGTTTATAATGTGAAATACAACTCCATCTTCTTTGGAGTCTGAGCATATACCCCCTTTCTTCACTCACAAGTGCGTGAGAAATGTGCAAACTTGTGGTGTTACGAATCCTACTTCGTGGTATTTCTGGTGAAACCACTTAACAACCACATTTATTTCATGGTGACTGTCAAGTAGAGCAACAATGCACACTAGTGCTTAAATTAAGTACCCTTATTTGCAAAGTACAGAAGATATCACTTATGTAACATTATGACATCACCCTTGTATGAACAGACTTGCTGCACTGCAGAAGTATACATAGAGGACAAGTTGAATAATTAAATGCATTGTCAAAGCATCATATTATTGGCTATCAAATCAGTAATATAGAAAGTCAGAAACCGAATTTGGAAGAGGTGAGGCCTCCAAGGCAGAAAATGGAGACAGAGAAGAACATTTGGTCAAGAAGAGGACTGAGAAATGCCTGTATTTAGAAAAACATGAGAAAGACTACCTGACTTTCTATGTTTTCATTGCCTACATGGGGGTTATGATATCACCTTTCCTTCCTTTGAAAAGATTTCATAAAATTGTGTTAATGAGCTCATTTTGAATATGACCTCTCCTTAATTCTCCCCAGCACTGTGCCAATTTTAAGTGCATGTAGAAGACAGAAAAAAAAAAAAAAAGTCATTCAAACCGGGGAGAAGATTCATTAAGGCTTTGAGTATAGTTTCTTTTCCCTAACAGTTGAATTTGGCATATTCATAGGGAAAAAATGAGTATAAATTTCCTGGAGTCCTAAAAGCCAGAATCTAAACAACGAAGTAAGAGAGGAAGTGCCTTATTTTACGATTCTCTCGTTCTCCACCTTCCCACTCTCTCCTTTTCAACATTCCCAGCCCTCTGACAACTAAGAGAGAAGGGCTCCATGCTCTCAGAGACCAGGAGGGCCTTCAGGCTTCAGCGAATGTCCCACTTTGTCCTTTTCTGAACTATTTGAAGGTCAAGGGTTGAATATTCAATTAGGACATAACTGTTGAGCCACTAAGATCCCACTCTACACTCTCCACCTTTCTCTGCTTTCTATCTTTTCATAATCAGCACGGAAGAAAAATATGCTTCACTGCTACAACGAGGTACTCTCAATAATTTTTTTTCTGAACAAAATAAAAATATATTAATAGATAAGCAAGAAAATGGGGCCACTATAATGTTAAGTAAAGACAGTATGATCCCAAGTAAGAGATTTAAGGATAGCTCCTTGTCCCTTTCACTGTGCCATCCTGATAGCTATGCCATTTGTACCTGCTCTGTATGGATATTGGCCTGGGTGTTTAATCTGTCTCTTCATCTTCGAAGTTTCATCCACAAGAAGTGACTTTATCAGTGAACTTAAATTTCAACCTCTAAACATGTTACAGAATCAAATTAAACTACAGATAATTTTGTTCTGAAAACTGAGTGTCATCTGTAATTGCAATACTGATAGGGGGAAAAACACCCTAATTTTAAGCCCTTTGTTATGAATCCATATCTTCTCTGTGAAATCAGAGTGTCAGTCTTGCATCTCGTGGAACCAAATAAAAAAAAATGTTTCATGCAGTTAGACAGGATATGACACTGACTCAATAAGGCATTGGGGTGTGTAAAAAAAATCACTGGTAAAGGGAAAAGGGATGAAAGTAATATTGGCCGACATTTTCTTGTTATTAGTGTTCTTTTTAATATCTAGCATTTTGTGCCACTTTATATTGGCTCAGAGTCTCAGGATCAATAACATTTAAACAAACCCCAGATTAGAAACTCACATTCTGTATTTTAAATGTATGATTTCTCATTTGCTGATCTACTTTCTCTGTTCTCGTCATTTGACTATTTGCTTAATTATATAATTTAACCTATAAGCCTTTTCCAAACAAGACATGTTAAATAAAGTTGTAATGCTGTAGTGAATATCTAGCTGCAAAAGGATAGAGTTTGTTAAGTCTGTGCCATATTTTTATGCAGAGTGCAGGGTCCTATGTTTCACTTCATTTCACATTTGTGATTGTTTGAAAAATAATAAATTTTGTTTTGTCAATACATTGCATTTTAGTTTTGCTAAAATTATCTTTCATAATTTTTATATGAAAGTGGTTTTTAAAAATTTTTTGCTATATTGTATTCATCTTAGTTTCTTTATTCCTAAATATCTAACTTGGAATCTTCATATTTTCTGTTCTCAATAATTTAACTTTTAAATACCTAAGTATATAGATAAATATAATGCTTTCAAAAGATTTTATTAAAATGGCTTTATTTTGTTAGAATAGTTGTTACATAAAACTATAATTTTTGTAAAATTACAAAGATAAACAGTGACTTTTCTAACTACACCTCTAAAGTAGTATTTACTGTTTTAGAAACAACCATTTTTACAGAATTTCTCCTTGAAACTCACATAGTAAGTTTAGCAATGTCTAAATTTGTCCTTGAAACTTATATAGTACGTTTACCAATGTCTAAATAATTTGAGTCCCAAAACAAGATACAGCCTTACAAAATATCTTATGATTTTTGTTATGCATAGTTTTACAAATATATTTAAAATACTCTACAAAGCAGTACTGTACTATTTATAATATAATCCACAAATGCTATGTCAAACCTTTACAATTTAAATTTTACAATTTTTCAAATCTTCTGTTTTTTACAACCAGCAAACAAACTGACATTTTGTGAGGCTTTCCAAGCTCCACTGGTGATTACGGTATCACTTATTTTTATGAATTTTTGTTTTGAGAAGTTGCGCAACCCAAGTCATGCAAACATAAGCGTGAAACACAGGTGAACTTTTGGGTTGTGGATGAGTGTGAGACAGGAGTACTATTCATAGAACACACAGAGACACAGAGGTTATTATTGTTCAGCTAAGAATTAACAGGACCTCTTGTGAATACAGCCCAAGTTCTAAGCATCAACTAGCAGTAATGCATTTTTTTGTTGTTGTTGTTGGAAAAGTAGTGAGAGCCGTGTGAGCAACAATCTTAGAAAAATTGCAATAACAAAGAAAATTAAGCCTTACTAAGGTCATAGTTCAGACATGTTAAAGTGCTTTTTTTTTTATCAGCTTATCCACAATTAGATGGAATAAATGCATTTTCATGGAATGAAAATGAAAATGGCTAAAGCATACCTGCTTTTTTTTTTAAGTTGATTAAAAATGTTTTTGTCAAAGTCATGTCCTTCAAAAGATGGAGAAAAAATGGAAAGATCTCCATTCCAAAAGAATGGAAATATCTCCTCAGGGAAAGATAACTATTGTTTTAGTGAATAGTTTGCTTTAACTTAGAAAAACTTAATTCTGAAAAATATAGTGTGAATTTTGCATTTGGATAAAGTTGAATTCTTTTGAGGTTTTTAGGTAATAAAGCTATGAGGTATCTACTAGTTTCTCTCTTTTTCATAAATGTTTATTATAAAAATACTAGTTGAAGGAAACTAATCAAATCTTACAGAAAAACATATTTTAAATGGTAATGTGATTTCTTTTTCCTTCACTGGAAAAGAAAAATGGCTTTAAGTGAAGGAATTCAACTGAGTGTGTGTATATGCCAAAAAAAAAAAAAGGACAAACAAAACTTTAAATATATTATTTTCCAGAGTCATTGACCTCTTTATTCAATATTTTAACTAACATGTACCATATAAGTAAAACTAAATGTAGCAAATAGATGTTGGTTAAAAAAATTGTAAAGAATATTTTTAGTGAGTTTGCCAAAAATGAGCTAGAACATAAATTCAATCTTATATTGTTTGTAATTATTTCATAAACTATATGGAAGTAATATTTTATAATACTAACATATAATGAATGATCAAAATGCATTCATATCAATAATGAACTATGGGATTTTAAACTTACTGCAAACATACTGTGATTGGTATTTTAGCAAAGAGTGCCATAGAAAATAAGAGTGGCTTTGAAAGTTAAACTCTTGGATCAAACCAATTCCCCAAATCTGAAACGAAATCCAAATAGTAGAGATAAGAGGAAAACCAGCCCTAGCTTTGGTGTTAAGTATCGATTAATTCACCCAAGGGAAGCAAAACAGGGTATGGCACAGACCTCCAGATTCATTTCCACAGGAAAGAGCCGAGAGAAATGCGATTTTCCTGAATTTAATGGCTGAACACCCTCCTCCCAATAATCCCATAGGTAAAGTGCTTTGTACAATTATGATCAGCAAAAACAACCCTTTTAAGAAATCTGCAAATAACGCTTCTTGGATTCCAGGAATCTTCTATATAGCAAGTGATGCCTCTAAGAAAATGTGAATCCAAATCCAAATGATGTTACATGGACAGTCAAAACTCAGGGGCTATAGTGATATATAAATGTAAACAAACTATGACCCAAAAGAGAATGCAGGCTTGATGCATGTCTGTTTGTTGCCTTATTTTTATTGTGTGGTTAAAAAAAAAAAAAAAAAAAAAAAACAGTATTTACCCAAATTATTCCAAAGCTAAATTCAGACTTTGGAATACTAAGCTGCTGGGTAATATCTTTGCTAAAACAAAGTTACATATTGTCCTACTTTGGGATCATTGATTTGGGACTAGAGAAGACAGATTATGATAATCAGAGGTATGCACAGATTATCTGACTAGATGAATGTCAAAAAAGCCATTTCAGAAAAGGTCTCTGCAGGAAAAGTCATTGCAGGAAAAGGTATCCATTTCCACTTTCAAACAGACTCTGGAATGAAAAGAAAGGTCCATGTAGACAACTTTGGTTTCTAATTCTCCCCCTTTTCTACATTTGTATTAAACAGGGCAAGAAGACATGAGTTTTATTTCCAACTGTACTACAAATTAGCTGTACTGTTTTAGGCAAATCACTTAATTTCTCAGAGCCTCCAGGTCTTCAAATTAAAAATGATGAAATCAGACTAAATGTTCTCTAAGTGTCTAAAATTCTAATTAATGTTTTTGAATTCACTTCTTCCATGCAAAAGTAATTTCAATGACTTTTTAAAAACAATAGCATCTATTGCTATTTTAATATAACTTTATTTCATTTTTATTTAATTATTTTAAACTAAAAGTACCCATAGTAAACACAGATGCTTGTTAATAAGTTCTATAAGCTAGTTTTCCCAATTTTCCTCTTATCTACCTATTCATACATGATTGTTTTCACAGTCACCAGCAATATTAATTTTTGTTGTTGTGGAAATAAATTTTTGTGAACTATCAAAGTTAGAAAATTTTAAAGGCGTAATACTTGGAATACTTCATTTAACCTTTTCATGCCTGTGTACTAAATCATTTGGCCTAAGTGTTTCATAAAACTGAGCTCTGATTAGAGCAGTTGAGTTGTTTCTCGAATAGAGGAATCAGAAGCCTGGGGATTTTAACATCAAAGCGCATGAATAAATGTTGGTCCTTTCACATATCTGGGGAGAGACAATTGGCAGTTTTCCATTTGTTCATATGAACACAAATAATTTGAGAATGATAGAGTGGAAGGACCACAGGGCTAGGAGGATAGAGGAGTTTCAGTCCTGACTTTGCTCTTAATACCTCCTTAAAAGTTCATACTAGGTTATCTTTAATGTTTACCCTAAATCTAAGATGTTATGAGTATTATATATAAAGTTATGAAATGCACTATAACCCAAGTCCTAATTCTGTTTTCGAAAAGGAATAGTGCTTTCTAAAAAACTGACATGAGAAAGGTCTCTTCACTGAAGACCAACTATTTTTTTTCTTATAGTTTAGTCTCTTTCTTGTTCTAAATTAGTTTTTGGTTCTTTTCAGTTGACAGTATCATGAGATTTGAATGTTATTTTAACAGAAAATATTGAGCTTCTGTATTTGAACACTAGCTATTTTGAAGATAAAAACAGAAATTATAAAGCACAGTAGTTTGAGATAAAAAGAAGTAGAAACACACCTTTTGAAAGACAATAATTTTAAAAACAAAATTCACTTTTTAGATAAACTTATTATTATGTATCACGAAGGCCATATTTTATATTTAGCCTATTGTGATACTGGAGCTATGAATTTTAGAAACAATTTGGCAAACATGATCTAGCAAAGGAGACGCATTTCTCAATGGCTTATTGAAAATGGTCAACAGAAGTGAAATTCGTTAAAATAACAAACTAATATGACTGCAGTCTTTATGAAGGAGAGACATACTAAGAAACTAAAGTGCTATTCTCATAGTAGTTAATCAAAATTATACTCTGATGTTAAAAATATCTCTCAATGTGCAAGTTAAACTGTATTTCTGATTTCTAACTCAGTGAAAGAAAATTGCAGTAGGACTAACTTGAAGACTCACTTTCCATCCTTACCAAAAAGTTTATGTTTTAGTTTTATTTGTACCAGTTTTCAGGATCCATTTGCATCAGAAACTTTCTCTTTCAGCCTGTGTGCTCTTGCTCTCATTTTTTTCCCTACAACTCAGAAGAAAGAAGAAAGGGGGGGGGAAAAAAAAAGCCAGGCCAGGCCAAAAATAATAGGGTGGTTTCCTTTTAAGCTTTGGCAAAAATGCATAAAATGCACCCAGGAAGTCATAAAATGTGGTGCACCTTGCATTTGCTTTGATATGTTATAAATACAAAAACAAGAATGTTGAAAAAAAAAAAAAGGAGGGACATGGGCAAAGTGCATGCTGAAAACCAAGCAAACTGGTGCCACGGTAATGGGGCCCTTGGTGGACGACCTGTACAGGCATTCTTTGTGGTAAGCTTGTGAATCATACTTCTAACTTGTCTCACTCCACTGAAACCCTCAAGGAGTGTTTGCCAAGGAAGAGAGAGGAAAAAGGACTCAGTAGGGCTGGGTGGCAGTCACGCACATCCTACCTCTCACCTGGCAGTGACCTTAGTATGTTTTCATGTTTATCTAAAAAAGATAAAAGGTATGATTGCTCAGGAATGAAAACATGGGTAACATTCAAACAGAGGAAAGCAGAAACAGCAGTTTAAGACTATGAGGGAAATGTAAACCAGCCCTGAGAAACATTTGACATTGCCTCTCTCTCCGTAGAGGTCACGGTTGTATTCTGTTGAAACAAATAGGAGCGACCCAGCAGACGGTTTTGATCACAGGGACCAGAGCTTTCCTAGGTGCGTGTCTCACTGTCAGAATTTGTATGATCCTAAAGCTAACAGCACGGTTCTACCCGGGACAAATGGCTTCAAATTTTCTGAACTGAAAAGAGTTATTGGATTCAGGGATTTAGGCAGCAAACTAGTGAAAACACAAAGATTTGATTAGGTTAAATGTATGTAATGTTGTGTAATGCTGCAAAAGGGATTATGTAAGGCTCCAGAAAATTGTAATGAGGGGAACACACAGAGCCTTTTCAGGACAAAGTTTAAAAGGTAGGAAGCGAAGGAAATACAGCCTTTGCCCAAGGGACAGTAAAGACCAAACTGACTCTGAACCCAGATATTGTGTTTGTCACTTGAGGGCTGAAGTTATATACACTTGGTACCCAATCAAAGTTCATTCTGACCTTCACAATTTCCTTAAGAAATACAGTATTTAAAAATACCAAGTTGAAGTTGCTAAGAAAGAGCCTATGGGAATATCTCAATATCATGGGGATACACTCTGTGGTTTATGCAAAGTGTCTTCCATCACAGGTTTTCCACTGATGAACAAAAAAAAGGAGTAGTTACATAAAAAGATCAATTTTTCATTTGACACAAAGTAAATCATTACTTTCTTCTGAGATGCAGCACCTTTTCCCACTGTCGGTTCCATTTCCCATCATGCCCTTGACCTTGGAGGTCACCTGTCATTGGAAGATGAAGCTCTGAATAAACAGAGAGGACCCTGTGGTGTCTCTTATCTCTGCATTTTGCCTCAAATCTCCGGGCGGAGCTTTAAATTATTCATCCACTAGTGCTCTCTCCGAGTTACACATCTCCATCATCCACTCCCCCTTCCACCTCCCCATTTGTGAGTGAAGGCGGTATCCTTGGGAACCTTATCAGAGATCACAGATTCAGGCTCCAGAAATGAAATAAAAGAGGAAATTGGCTGTATTAGCATAAGAGGAGTCAGCCTGGAGTTGAATACACACATCACCCGGGAGCACACTGGCTTCCCTTATCAGTCGCGTTTGATCACTACTTTCTTTTTTTTATATATACATTCTTTAATTCCATCCAGCCCACTCCTTTGTTCCAACTCATATGAGGGAACATATGAAATAAGGGCAGATGGCATAAAGTCCTGAATAGTTTTCAACACTTCCAACCTTTCCTAGGCTCTAAGAAAAACAGCATAAATAAAATGCTCATTTTAAGATAGCTTTGATGGCATAACCCCTCTCTCCTACCCCCAGGAAAAGAGTTGTTATTGCTATTTCAAGGGGGAAAAACTGGAAATAGTTAAAGTTTGATTTGACGGATGTTGTAGCAAAAGCTACAATATTCAGGAACATAATCTAAGATATAGGTTAAATGCAGTAGGGTATTTTCATTTTTAGGTTGGAAGCACAGGTAGCAAACTGTGAATTTTTTTTTCTAAAAGCACATTTAAAGCATATTTTATCTTTTAAAATTACTCTTGCACATGAGGCTTTTAAATATATTCTGATTGAGGATGTTGCCATAATCAGATTATTTTATCTATAAAAGTAGTATCTGGAAGCTGGAATTTTTAAAGATGCATTTCATTAAAGTGCTCTGTACACAGGAAAATACACTATAACAATTAAAAACACAATGTTTTGTGTAAGTTAATTTTTCTAAATTTTCTTTATAACTCAAGAAGCAACAATCGTTGTTCAACATACTTCTCTTTTGTGCTTAATATTTCCTCCCCAAATTAATTGAATATTACCTTGACTTTTCTCAGAGAGAATAATTATGAATAACCAAACTATTAGAGCATTGACAACTTAGTTATGTTTAGTGCAACTTTTAAATTTTCAGTCTCACTAATATTTTACATTGTTTATTGCCAAAAAAAAAGATGACAGATGTGATGTTCTAGGGTTGATATTGCATGGTAATTATTATTTATGACACTTTTCAGATTTGACTGTTTTATCTTAAGCATAATAATAATTGGCATTGCTGCAATTAAGTCTGGGCGAGGGGCTGACACTGCCTTAGCATTCGACAGTTTCCAATTCATTTGCAAACATTTATTTCTATCAAGGCCCACAAAAACTCTTTAGAGTAAACATAATTTCTCCTCTCTATACCCACGTTCAATTAAAAAGAAAAAAAAAAACCCTAAGTTTTAGATTGTTTAGGTAACTTAGAGAAAGTTATGCAATAAATGATGAAGACAGGGCCCTAGCTCACTTCTTCCACTAATTCTTGTGGCACAAATTCACTCTATTGCTTCAGGGTAAGGAATCAGAAGAGAGTTCACCTTCGTTCCCAAATTCTGTGTAGAAACAAGTGAGTGACCTGATGATAAACCTTGAAGCTCATGGCAGAACTGGGCAGAATTCAGGATGATGACTCAACTTCTGCTCATATAATGCACTTCTTTCTTAGAAAGATTCTTAAGAGATATAGAAAAAAAAAATGCCAGAAGATTTAAGTTCTGAAACAGAAGAAAACATGCTGGCTGCAATGAATGGATGATATTTTTATCTCTATCTAGCATTTGGATTGTTGAAGTAAAGAAAGAAACAAGTTATTGTTGCAGTATAAAAGGTTCACTAATCTATGTTCTGAAAGGACAGTAGAAATGTATGTTCAAAGTCAATGATGATAGAGTAAGATAATTAAGATTCTACAGATTATTTTCTCATAATCTACAAATATTTACTCTATGGTTATTATGTACAGGCACACTAAGAGATCCAGCATAAACAAATGCATTCAATGGGAACAATTTTTAAGGAAGTAATTTTACTTATATATGAATATGGTTAAAAATTAAATAGTACAAAAGGACTTAAATATAAAGGTAAAACTACTCTGTCCTGCACAACTCCAGCCATCCTCTATAAAATCAATGTTTTCACACATTTTATTTTTATTTGTTTTTATACTTTAAAGTTCTATTTCTCACAACCACCATATCCTTTGAAATAGAAATAAATTGGCGTGTTCTAACAATAATACCTAGCCCTTACTAAACAATTACTCTGTGACAAGCCTTGCCCCATTTTATATGTATTGGTGCATTTGATTATGAGAGTCATCATATAAGATGGGTACCATTATTCTGCCCATTTTACAGATGAGAAACTGACTTACCTAATGCACTATATATATATATTATAATATATAATATGTATATTATATATATATTTTATAAATAAACATACAAATATAAATTATATATATTTGTATTATGATATATATTATAAAATATATATTATATGTTATATATATTTTTATAATATATGTAATATATATTTTGTACTATACATAGATATACATATATAGATATAGTACATTATATATGATATATATATCAATGCATTGTAGATATAGTGCACTATATCTGTCTGTATACAATATAAGATGTATGGCATATAACATATTTAAAGAAATTTTTTATTATTTTAATGACTTGTATGCAGGAAAACTTAGTGTTTCAGAATGAAAAATGATAAGAAAAATTAATTTGTCTTGTATACATCTCTAAATGTGTAAAGTTCTCTGTAAACTATTAATCGTAATTTTAGGTAGAAGTGGGCATTTTCCATTGAAGTAAAGGGATCACAAATATTTATTTACATTAGCATTTTGATGCAAATTACATATTCGAAGTCACTTTTTGGGCTATGCAGTATGTGAGTATAGAGCCTTATTTCCTTACACATTTATTTCTCGTCTTACTAATATTTTATGACTCATCGAGGCACACCACTGACCTTCTCAGTGGTCTACCAGTTGGTTCTCAGTACCATGTCTTGACACAGAGCACTTAGTCCATAGAACATGGTATTCAGTGGTCCTTAGCAATCCAATTTTTCAAGTGTCATTTATACTGAAGAGTATTTATTATTTCCTTGATAAGTGTTTTCCATCCATTTTCTCTGTTTTCTTCTTCAAATTCCTAGTAATCTAATGCTGG